>CM034352.1:25322215-25355840 GCA_019925275.1 Mytilus edulis
AAATACGGTTCAAAGAAATGACGGAGATGAGGTCAAATCTATGTTCGATTACTGAAAGTTTTGTCAGTTCCATTAAGTTAGATCATTTTGCAAGCAGCTAGCGTAAAGGACTGGGGTATGGTGGGGCGGCGGTAGGGGGGGGCTTATTAATTTTCAGACACTAAAGGGAATTTCTCACCCTATTCAGAATGTATCGTCTTGATGAAAGTACAGAAATTCCACAGATCTATGCACTTTACTCATGACAGTATATCACACGAGATAGCAAAAGTTCTCGGAATTTACACTAAACGAAAACATAAAGCTGAAGAGTGCTCAAAAGACCTATATTCACAGAACTTTGGACAACACGAAGAACTCTTAACAAGAATAAAGAGAATTCTCGATGGGTATCCCTTCGATGTTTGCATACTGAAAGAATTGTTACAGAATGCTGACGATGCTAAAGCATCAGAAGTTCACATTGTAGTTGATTCCAATAACCACCCAACAGATGATTTGTTTGATGAGATGTGGAAACCTTTACAAGGGCCAGCACTTTTTGTGTTTAATGATAGTTATTTTACAGAAGCGGATATAACAGGTATCCAGAATCTTGGTGTAGGAAGCAAGGGGGACGATCATACGAAGACAGGGCAGTATGGTGTTGGCTTTAATGCTGTTTACCACATCACTGATGTACCATCTTTCTTATCTAGAGGACAACATGTCGAGACTGGAGAAGTCTTTGGTGTATTCGACCCTCATTGTCATTACGTCCCAAAGGCTTCGGGCCGAAATCCCGGGGTAAAATACGTAAATACCAAAACTTTAAAGGAAGATCATCCAAATGTTTTCAGCTGTTACCACGATAACCTTTTGATGGCCAATCAAGGAACAATCTTTAGACTTCCACTAAGAACAGAAAAATTTATAAATAAATCACAAATATCTAATAGCATAGTCACTGCGGAAGGCGTACGAAGACTTCTGGAAGATTTTAAAAAAGAAATGAGCGAAATGCTTTTGTGTGTAAACAATGTAAAATCCATTAAATTGTCTGAAATTGTAGGAGGAAAACTTGAAGAAATCTATTCAGTTAAGTTGAACATGTCATCTGCCGACGAATCTAAGCAATATTAAATTGTCTGAAATTGTAGGAGGAAAACTTGAAGAAATCTATTCAGTTAAGTTGAACATGTCATCTGCCGACGAATCTAAGCGAAATGAATTTAACAATGCGATAAACAAGCCTCAAAAACGATGAATGAAACTAAAAACCCAGACTGTCTTTCGTCTACTGAAATGAAATATCAAGTACAAATTAATGATAGTTGCGAAAAAACGATGAAATGGCTGATTGTCCGTCGACTAGGATTCTCTACAAAAGGAACTTGTCCAGACACTATCAAGAAAGCTTATCAGAAAGGCGATATAGGATTATTACCTAGAGGGGGTGTAGCATTCCCTATATTTGAAAAAGATCAGGAATGTGTAATTGAACATGGACGTGTTTTCTGCTCTTTACCACTTCCTCTAGAATCAGGCCTGCCTATTCATTTTCACGGACATTTTGCTCTAGATCATGAGGCTAGGCGCAGTCTTTACACTGATGATCAAGAAGGATATCATGTTGTATGGAATAAACATCTGTTGAAAGACATCATTGCTCCATCCTATACAACTGGGTTGATTGAAATAAAGGATTTATTGGGCCTCGAAACTGATAGTCAAGTTAACGAGTTGCAGTTGCGTAAAAAACTCTCAATATTTCATGGATATTTTCCAGATTTTGAAAAGGCTAAAAATGATTACTTTAAATCAAACAAATATGCAGCATTTACAGCTGGATTAACAGCAATGAAGTTCCAATTTTCGAGTCCGCAAAATTGGTTAGTAATTCTGAAACCCATGTACAATTTTACCCCCTCTATAGCAGCAAGGACACATTTCAATCTGTGTTTAACACCATGACAAAACAGCAGATAAACTCGTCAATTATTGGAACAATCGGTGCAGTTGGTAGCGGAATATCAGAAAAAATAGGCAGTTTGAATGACGAAGCCCATAAAACAAGGGACGGTCGACTTCCTATCTTGGTTCATATATTCAAGGAACTTGACATTAAGCTTCTTGATTTGCCAAAACAAATACTTCAGAGTATAAAAGAGGCCAAACTAGAAGCTTGTGAAATGAATCCAGATTTTCTTATGTGTTTCTTAAAATCATTCAACGCGACAGGAATTGACACATGTAAGTTAATTGGAGTAGATTGTAGCATTGAAGAAACAAAATTCAAAAAAAATTCTCATTTATTCCTTTGCATATCATACTGTAAGAAAAGCGATTTGTTTGATAAACAACTACATGGTTTGCCATTTTGCCTAACCGAGGACGGGATCATAAGAACATTTAAACGAGAAAGTCCCGTATTTTGTACAAACTATAGTACACTGCTTAAAGAAAGTGCTAGTTTGTTTTTACACCATGACCTCATCGACCTCTTCACCATAACACATGACAGATTGAAGGAATTTGATTTAAATGCGTTTGCTGAGTACCTACCTGCTACAATTGCCTCTGATGTGCATAGGACGCATAACAGACCAGTGGTATGGAGCACACACCTAGATTCCGTTGTGAATATGACATGGCTTAGTCGAGTTTGGGATTTCATTAACCACACAGTTCAGCAAAACGTTGACAAATCCGCTTCACTTGATACAAGGAATTTTGATTCTGTTCTAGAAAGGATGAATCCTTTAATGCCATGGTGTCTTATTCCATGTACCCAGTCAGTGCAACCTTTTGTAAGAGATACTTTAGAACATGTTCTTTTTCCGGTCTCAAAACTAAGATATATTGTGGACTTGTCAACATATAATGGATTGATAAAGAAAGCTCTAAAACGACTCGCATTACCATGTCTTGATCCGTCATTTACAGTCAACCAGAGATTTATACTTACAGCGATGTTAGTTTCTGACAAGGATCCATGTGCTCTCATAATTTTGTTTATGAATACAAGGAAGAAATTAGAAACAGAAATATAACACCGGAAGTTTGTACAGATATTCTGGAATATTTTTTCAGAACACATTGAAAGAATTTCAGAAAACGTCAACGTTGAAGCGTTACTGAACAAAATAAGACAAATACCGCTTCATGTTAATGTCAGTGGCCATAACATCAGCTTAGATTCAAATGCTAGTATTTTAGTGCTTAGTAACTATGTGTCTTATAAGATAGTACTAGATGGTGTTGAAGAGTGGGCGAAAGCAACGCATCATTTGACAAAACTGTAGGCCAAAGTAGGTTTTACAACAGAGAAATTAGAAGCTATTGACGTGTACACAAATCATTTATTTCGTAAGTTTGACTGTTTGCCCAAAGCAAATCACCAAGCGCATTTATTATTCGTTCGAAACGAACTTTTAGCGAAATCGTCAACCTTCAATACGCAACAAAACAATCTTATTGATGTTTTTAAAACAGTATTATTTGTTGAAGGAAATGATGGCATACTGTTAACGACATCTCTCTTCAAGGATCCGTGTAATGAATGACTGAAACTTATGTGTGATCCGAATGATTTTCCAGGCGGGCCTTTTAATGAAATAAATTGGTGGCATTTTTTAGTTATTGCTGGAATTCAAACAAAGGTCACACCGAAAATGGTTTTACAGTTTGCTAAAAGCATTGAAGAAGAAGTTGGACGAAAAGGTGTTACAGAAGAAATTTCAAAAACATCTAAAATGGTGACAAAGCATGTACTTTCACGATAAAACATTGAAAATGAAGGTATTCTGAATGATATCAGCTAAATCAAATTTATTGTTCCATATAAAATATCAGATTGGAAAAATAAGATTTTTCCTCAAAAGCATGGCCTGACGGTGTGTTACCGTGAATCTGTACCTAGATATAAAGCTGATCTATGCTGGACAACTTGCAACATTATTCCGGACCATGCAAATCCTTATAACAGCAAATAATGCAAACAACCAAATAGCATATTTTCACAGCTTGGTATTCTAAATGAACCGCTATTTAGAAGTGTCATCAGTCATGTTCAAAATATATGTGATGCAATGAAAGGTTTTGCGGACAAAAACATCATTCAAGATACTAGCATAATACGGATAAAAGAAATGATGATACAGGTATATGATTGGCTAAACGAAAACCATAATAAAGATCTTGATCACTTCAAGAAGAGTCTTAATCATACACCACTCGTCTTTATTTCTGAACGTATATTGTTTGTTACATGCATAAGAACAGTAACAAGTTTAGATAAAAAGAAAGAACACGAAATTGTACCTTATCTATTGGAAACACCCGAGGAATACGGGAAATACTTTAAACTCTTTCAGACTTTTGGTATGACTTTGAATACAGACCTATCTACTTATGTTCGAGTATTAATTGATCTCAAACATGATATTGGGGATAGAAAACTTAATCCTAACCTGCTTAAAATCGTTCAACGTTCAGTAGAAGAAATTCTGTCCTTTAGAGCAGATGTTGACCAACACGTATCAGATGCACTTGAAAAAATGGAAGCATTATATCTATTGACAAGAGACCAATTGTTAATGGATGCATCAGATTTAGTCTTTTTGGACAATGAAGATTTCGAAGAGAAGATAGGTAACGACATGGGTAAACCATATATGATGGGATTTGACAGACTTAACATTTTACCTCATGGAAACATCGTTTCGTCATTCAAGCAACTTCCCAAGAAAATGCAGCCATGTATACTTTCAGATATGATTACGTCAGAGATAGACGAGGAATCATTTACAAAATTTAATGACCGTAGAGGGCAAATATTAAGAGAATATTTAGCTTCTGCTCAGTTTCAAGAGGCTATTGTTCGGATATCTGTACACTGCAGAAAAAATTTAAAGCTTCAAAAAATGAAAGAAGATGATATCAAAGCCATGGTCAGTGGAATAGAAAACATACAAATAGTACAGGTAGAATCGATCAAACAAAGGCTGACATATAAAGGTAAAACGGTCGGACAAGACCAATTAACAGCATACTGTCAATCACAAGACGAAACGTCTCAACACACTTTATTTTGTGCTTTCAAAATAAAGGAATGGCTTAGTTAAAGTTTTCTGAAAATAAGCAAAGCACTGTCAAAATGTACAAATTACTTGTATTGTGATACCAAAGGTTGCCTGATGACTGTATTAAATTTTATAGAAAATCCAAATAGCATTACAAAAGCCTTGGATAGAGCACGGGTCGAACAGTATTCCATATCAAAGAAAAGTAAGAAGTCAGTTTTTCCACCAGCAGGGGTCACTGTTCATGAAGAATGGCACTGTTTCCTTGACAACAGTTTTTCTGACTTTGATGTTGGGGATTACGTAGCTTTGTTGTTGAGCGAAGAGAAAATGGATGGAGATACATTTATTCCAGCTGTTTACATTTATGCCATTGTTGTTGGGAAAGTTGAAAATGGGGAAACCCTACCGATCATTGGAAATTCTCTCCGGTATTATTTGGTAGATGTTGGAAACCAGCGTATTGAAAAAAAGCGGGCTTGCGATTGTTTTAAATTCAACTGTAGTATTCTAGAGAAATCCAATGAATTTCTTGTATTCCTTGATATTTCAGACACACAAAAAGATGAAAGACCATTGGATGATATATTGAAAGACGTTAAAGAAAAGATCAAAGCAGCTTGGACTCTCCCGGAAGATGAAAGAAAGAAAATAATAAGGCGATTCTGCAAGAAATGGCATCCAGACAAAAACCATGGTAACGAAAAAATTGCAACAGAAGTTTACAAATTTATTAAAAATTTAATTTTACAAATGGAAAATGGAGAAGACGTTGATGCCAACACTAATTCCAACTTTAATTCCAACTTTAACCAACCCCCCAGAAATTCTACAGTTTGGGAACATTTCAGGACATGGGAGCGTGATACTACTGAAGATAAAAACTATAGTGAACAAAGGAGCCAATCATCATCCGGATGTGGAACAAGCAGTGGCAGACGACAGCATAAACAGGAAGTTCCTTCAGGAGCTGAGGCAAGGCAGTGGATGAGACAAGCAAAACTAGACTTTACTGCTGCTAAACAATTTCTTCCAAGTGCAGAAACAGGGCCTCATTTTAATTGGATATGCATCATGTGTTATCAGGTAAACATTATATTTCTACAGTCAATTGTTTATCTTAATACTTCAGTTATGTTTTCTATATTTTATATAAGAATGTGGTATGATTGCCAATGAAGTAGAGGTTCACAATTAACGGTTGTTGTACGTTTATATCAACAACATAGTTATTTACACAAGAACGTGTACATCCAGCTGAATAATTACATTATCTTGAAAGAAACAAAGCATGATCTCAATAAGCTAACACACTATGTAACTAATAATATTGCAAAAGAATCTATACAACATTGAAATATGCTGCATTTCGGAATGGCTTTTACAATTTTTTAAGTTTCGAAATTGTCGAAAAACCTACTAGAAAAAATATATATATATTTGCAGAAGATTTTGATATTTTAATATTAATGTAGAAGACAATTTAATTACATATTTTTAGATCATTGGAGTCGTGTGGTATTGATAATTTTTAAGTTCATAGGCACATCAATAACTTGTATATTATGTATGAAATTAACAGTTTTTTATTTTTATTTGATATTCAATATTGTTTGTGATATCAAATCTAGACTAACACTTTTGTAGAATAAATGTTTCTTGTGTATTATTTGTATTTTTTTAGTCGGTCGAAAAAGTTTTAAAAGCTCTTCATTGCCACAAAGACTGTAACGATGTTCCAAGTACAAATGATTTGCTGCAGCTGTCTGCCAGCTTGGATCAAAACTTACAAGTGATTGTACAAACTCTGGTAGACGTTATAGGTCCACGTGAGAGAACTATGTACCCTGATCGCATGGATATTCCTAAAGTACCCGCAGATGCCTTTAATAAACAAACTGCGAAGAGTTCGGTCAATATTACTGAAGAAATCTTGGAATTTTCTACAGCTCGATTATGAAAAAGGTAAATTCTGAAATAGATCTTTTTATGTCCCCCATAGTGGCATTATGTTTTACAGTCTGTGGATCAGATCGTTCTTCCGTCCGATCAACTTGTTCTCTATGATTTGATCTTTCTAATATTAATGCCAGATTAGAGTTTTGATCCCAATTGCAAGTCCACTGAACATAAAAAAAAATATCACACCTGATATGATTGTTTGTCATTATATGTTTACCTTAGTGTCAAGTTTTTTTGTTTTTTTTTTCACACTTGTTTCTTCAAATGTATTATATACAATGTATGTATGTAACAATCAATATATGTCATCACCTTGAATAGGAAATGGAAGGATAGTCAATTCATGTTTAAAATACGAACTAGTAAGAATAGATTAAACGAAATTGCTCATGCTTAAAATGGTCAAGTTTACTAACATTTGCAGTGTTATTTAAGTTACAAAAAAAAGCAAGCAAATCTTATATGAAATAATATGCCTATTGTGTTGTCTTTGAGAATTGCGTTCAACGTTTTACATGGAACAATTGTTTTCAATGCTTTCTGTTGTGTTTGTTTTAGAAGTGGAGAGGTTGTTTGTATAATTTAAAAGTAGAAAATAAAAACCTTTAAAACCTTTATTATATAATATTTACATTGCAACATCTGTACTGTGTATATTGGTCTGTATATTTGTTACACATATTATATCTTTCTTGTAGATTTGGAAAAACGGCTAATTATGTAAACTGCAAATATTACGCCAGGATGAGAAGTATTATAAACATGAAAGATCATCCAATTTGGCTACAGATGTTGTTTCAATTTATTTGTCAGACACAATGACATTTTGAACAGTAAAAATATGTGAATTTGTTTGGGGTTGGGGTACTTGTTTCTATTTTTTATTCATATATCAAAAATTGATTGAACTACATAATGTTACTAATTTTATTGCTACAGTGCTTTATTAAAATTAATTATGTTTGACAAAAGTACAGTATATTATCCATGTATGTGATGTGTACACACTTGAGGAATAACAGTGATTGACAAATTATATGTGTTTTCTTTCTGGTCTGCTTGCACTTTAATTGATATGATGTTAATATGATTTCATACATATGATAGTTTTAACAAAAATTGTTGTTTACTTGCTGTTCACATTTACGCGTATTTTGTTATCATTTTTTTTTTATTGATTGTTATGGTATAATAATTAAGATTTATCTTTTCTGATCATCTAATATGAAAACTATATACTTAATATATAATACAAACAAAAAATTATGACAGTGCATTTCAATTTACTTTCAAATCTCAACTAATTGCTATATGATTACTAACAATATTTTTATTTTATCAACTTGCAGTATAATGTTTCAAAATATTGGTAATTTTGGCAGGCTCCCCCCACTTATATACTTTGATTTGTTTAGCCTTTATGCCTTTTTATGATTATATTAGTGAATTGATGAAAGGAAAGCCCTAGAATTGCATTATTTGAAAAAAGAAATATTAATTTACTTCTTAATATAAATGTGTTGGTTTTTTTTATATAACTTTTCACAGAGAAATGTGAAGCAATTGTTTTTGGTTATGAATTGGTTTTGGTAATCAGTTTCATGCAAAAGTCATAATGATATTATAGTTAATTTGTTTGATATTGTTGTTTATATGATTAAAAATAAAATTTAATAGAACTTGTCTTCCACATAATGTATACTGAACTTTGTCAGTATTTATACAAAATTAAAAAAAACGATAATAATTACCTCACGTCGTTTAACAGGAAATATCAGGTTTTTGGTTAGTTTATTAACGACATATGAGCTTTGCTTTGCTCATTTTTGAAGGTAGTATGGTGACCAACCCGAATGATGCAATATTGAAATCAGAGTAATTTTATCAAAAATCAGGAATCTTCTTATTTTCGAGTGGTTAATGTCTCATTTATAAACAAAAATCAGGAATCTTTTTATTTTCGAGTTGTAAGTGTCTCATTATAAACAAAGGTCCACAATGTTGCTTTGCCAAATATTTTTTATTATTTTTTAGTGGAAATATATCGGAAACGTGTCATATTTCATCTCATTTTCATATACATAGTTTTCATATTTACAATTTGACATATGACAAAACATTTCTTCTGATACACAGACCGATATGATTTTCACTCAGCCAGGATAATTCTACGGGGATAAAATTACAATCGTTTCAAGGAACTGTAATTCATGTCCATTCAACATATTATGATAACTTTTCCAAATGGCATCACTCTGATATAAAACCAACTTAATAACGTACATATGAGAGCGTGCTACGCTCAGCAACAACTCGAGAATCAACAGACTTTCAAGTAACAATCCTATTTATTTCACGTATTGTGTGCCCTGCATTAAACGTGCACGAGGTATTTACCACTAGAAGCCAGACAACTATAAATTATATATCTACAAAAGATTGAATTCAGTATTTCGGAAGGATAGGTTTGAATAAGATTTGAAATGGAATAAAGGAGTTAAAATATATCAACGGGGCAATCAAAACAAATCAATCGAAACAAGAACAACGAAAAGTCAAATAAATTTGATAAAACAATACACACAGAGAGGTGTGTGATAAATTCAAACACATGTTAGACGGAAAGAAATGGCCGAGCAGAGGCTCAGCTTTAGCATCTTTATCAGCTATAAACAATAGAATTTTCAGCAGAAAACTAATCAAAATATAAATCAATTGCTTTTAAAAAGCAATTGTAAACGGTCTTTACCCGCTTTGAAACATGATTGTTTGTTATGTGTGTGTGTGTGTGTGTGTGTGTGTGTGTGTGTGTGTGTGTGTTACCGGAGAAGATTCATGTTAAGTTTGGAAAGTTTTTATTTTCTTTCAGGCCAGCTCGCGACTCTCGCGCCAGATTGAAAAACATCACGTGACCCGGGTTTATAATAAGGAAAACTTTGGGTTTAAAATGTCAATTTTAGCGTCAAATGACAGCTTATTGACTGATTCCAAAAATATAGGGTTTCTATACATAAAGATATAAATAAGGGAGATCATTTTTTACTTCCGGTTTGAAAGATGTTACTTCCGGTATGTTTTGATAGTTAACTTGACACTGATTCCAAAAATAGATGGTTCTATGTACTTTTACATTAAAAAAAATGGCTACTTCCGGTTTACAAAAGGTCAATTCCGGTTGGTTTTTTCAAAGTCACATGGCTTGCAACCTTTTGCCAAAAGTCCCATGGCTTTATCATGTATATATAAGAAGAAAAAACAAAGGTCAAAATCTAGAACGTTAAATTTACCGATGACCTTGAGCTTAATTTCAAGGTCATCAACCAAGGACCTCAAATCAAGACTCTAGGCCTCTACTTTAAATTGTTAATGAGTTATATTACCATACAACTAATATTAGATATAAAAGGGGGGAAACTCGAATTAAATGTTGCGTGCCCTTTTAAGTAAAATTTCCGTGTCACGACATTTCGTAACTACCAATTGTCTGAAAATATTTTGTCGATATCTTGTATGATTTCTGAAAAATAAGAGATAACGAACCCAAATCAAAAATTTGAACATGACCTTTATCTTAGACCTTGACATCATTTTCATTTTTTTGGAACAAGGACCTCAAATCAAAAGACCCTAGGCCTCTATCACTTATGGTTTTCCAGTTACAAATTTATTTCACTTATTTCAATAAAAAAGGGAAAATTACTCTCATATGGGTCTTCGTTAAGCTTCGGTCAAAATAAAACCTAACATCCTGAGGACATTTTTACACCGCAACAATAAAATTAGGCCGAAGGAAAAAAAAAATTAAAAACCAATTGTTCAAAGAACTATTGATGGTTTTTCCACAAGTAAGGATCTTTTTTAGATGAAAATATTAAAATTCGCTTTTAAATGTCAATTTTAGCGTCAAATGACAGCTTATTGAACGCTGATTCCAAAAATATATGGTTTCTATACAAAAAGATATAAATGAGGGAGATCATTTTTTACTTCCGGTTTAAAAGATGTTACTTCCGGTATGTTTGATAGTTTACTTGACACTAATTCCAAAAATAGATGGTTCTATATACTTTTACATTAAATTAGTACGAAAATGGCTACTTCGGGTTTACAAAAGGTCACTTCCGGTTGGCTTTTTCAAGGTCACATTGCTTGCAACCTTTTGTCAAAAGTCCCACAGCTTTATCATGTATATATAAGAGGAAAAAGCAAAGGTCAAAATCTAGAATGTTAAATTTACCTATGACCTTGAGATCAATTTTAAGGTCATCAACCAAGGACCTCAAATCAAAAGACTCTAGGTCTCTACTTTATATTGTTAATGAGTTTTATTACCATACAACTAATATTAGATATAAAAGGGGGCAAAACTCGCATTAAATTTTACGTACCCCTTTAAAGTAAAATTTACGTGTTACGACATGTCGCAACTAACAATTGTATGATTTCTGAAAATAAGAGATAACAAGCCAAAATCAAAAATTTTAACATGACCTTGACCTTTGACCTTTACCTTGACCTCAATTTCATATTTTTGGACCAAGGACCTCAAATCAAAAGACCCTAGGCCTCTATCACTTATGGTTTTCCAGTTACAAATTTATTTCACTTGTTTATATACAAAAGGGGAAATTACTCTCATATGGGGTCTTCGTAAAGCTTTGGTCAAAATAAAACGTAAAATCCACCAGGATATAACGAGCAATTTGGAAAAATAAATTTGTCACTTTCTTTTACTGTTGCGGAGGAGATCTGATAACATGAAAAACAGTGTTTGGGGAGATAACTCTTACAAAGAAAAGTGTTTGGTTAAACAGGGTGAGTTTCAAAAGCCTATAGACTGTATGATCTCATATACAAAAAAACTAAGCGACATCTTTTGAAAAAATTTTACACCGCAAGAAAAAAATAAGCCTGAAAAAAAAAAAAAAAATAGAAACAAACAATTGAAGGTCTTTCCACCAGTAAGAATCCATTTGAAAATGAATATATATAATATTTGATTTTAAATGTCAGTTTCAGCGTCAAATGACATTTTTATTGTACGCCGATTCCAAAAACATATGGTTTCTATATAAAAAGGGGAGATAATCTTTTACTTCCGGTTTAAAAAGTTAACTTCCGGTATTTTTGATAGTTTACTTGACACTGATTCCAAAAATATATAGTTTTATATACTTTTACATTGATTAAGTACAAAAAATAGCTACTTCCGGTTTACACAATGTCACTTCCGGTTGTCTTTTTAAAGGTCACATTGCTTACAACGTAATGCAAAAGGTCCCATGGCTTAATCATGTGTACATATGAGGTAAAAGCAAAGGTCAAAATCTAGAACGTTAAATAAGCATATGACCTTGAGGTCAATTTCAAGGTCATAAACCAAGGACCTCAAATCAAAAGACTCTAGTCCTCTACTTTATATTGTTAATGAGTTATATTACCAAACGTATGAAATTAGATATAAAAGGGTGAAAACTCGCATCAAATGTCTACGTACCCTATCGACTAAGATTTATGTGTTACTACATGTCGTAACTAACAATTTTGTGAAAATATTTTGTCGATATCTTATATGATTTCTGAAAATAAGAGATAACAAGCCAAAATCAAAATTTAAATCATGACCTTGACCTTTGACCTTGACCTTATTTTCATTTTTTTGGACTAAGGACCTCAAATCAAAAGACCCTAGGCCTCTATCACTTATGGTTTTCCAGTTACAAATTTATTTCATTTATTTCAATATAAAAGGGGAACTTCCTTCTTTGGATTCTCAAATGCCGTCGAAGTTAACATTTGACCGTAAAATAGAAATTAAACATTCTCGGGGTGTATGGATAAGCAATATGGGTGTAACATATGATAACCGGCTCTTGCTCTGTAACTTCTACAGTAAGGATTTACTAGTTTACAGTGATCGTGGTGAATACTTACAGGACTGGTGTCTGGTGAATCGTGGGATATAGCTGTTATACATGATGACGACATAGCTGTCGTTACTCAACCTTTACAGCAATCCATACAGTTTATCAACGTTAAAACAATGACAGCTGGGTCTATACTTTATGTACCTGGTGACTGTTACTCTATTTGTATTGCCAATGATACGATTTGCGTCGGTGGACATCAGGGATACCTCCATATAGTTAATAAGCATGGGGAACATTTAAAAACAGTGATGTTACCAGATTCTGGTAGCATAGACTATATACATCATGGTCCACATGATAGTGTTTACTACATAGACAACACTCGTAATTTTGTCACCTGTGTTAACATGGAAGGGCATCTTCGATTTCGATATACTTCGAAAGAACTCAAACTACTTCGATGTGTGATTACCGACAAAGAAGATAACATGTACCTGGCAAGTAACAATTCAAATAATATCCAACGTCTTACAACAAATCGAGAATTACTGGATGTAATCCTTAACGACGGAAACGTTATTGGCATGGTCTTTGGTTATGATTGTCCAAAACTGTTTGTATTAAACCAAGTAAAAAAACGCACATATTTACTCAGTTTCATATGTTCATAAAGAACGTTAATCTTACTACAAAAAATAAAGAAGACAGCATATGCCTTGAATATAATTAATACAATGGAATTATTTGTTCTTGTTTAAAAATGTCAATGAAATCAAAATTATTTTTTTTTAATGTTTTGAAAAAGTATAATAACGATTTCACTTTTTCAAGAAGGCTACCGAATAATTGCATTATTACCACGTTTTTATACACTTTGATAATTATGTTTCCATATAATAGTTCAAAAACTAACCTCAACGGCTTTTCTTATTTTGTTTGTTTATCATGTGCTACTTTTGATTTGTTTCATTTTTGCATTTTTCTTTAGTCTGGTATTTTATATCAACATTTTAATATATTTGATGATTTATAACGAATATTTCCTTTTTCTTGTCAAGTTCTTTTTATCAACTATTCATAGTTTTATAAATCATATATCTATTCTAGATGTCGAACTACAGAAGTCTTCAAATCGCCTATCGTTACATGACATAAACATAAGGTATAAGAAATTAAATCATTTATTTTTGGTACATTTGTAAGTGAGTTTATACCCTATCGTTTAATTCCACTACGGCACTGGGTGTTAAGCAACCACCAATGAATCAATAAATTTCACGTTGGAACGAATACTGACTATCATTTCCACGTGTTGTTTCTTATTTATTATTTGTAACTGTGGATGTAAATGTCTTCTGGTTTTATGAGTCTTTGTTTACTCCTTGGTTTTGATTGCTATTGTCTTTCACCAATTCACAACCATTATTCATTATAAACATCATTTTAATATAGTTTGTGATTTTGTAAAACGTATACTATTTTTTTTAATAGAATACCATTTATTCCTTGCAAATAAACTACATAAATATATGTAGTTTGTTATGACGAGTCATTTCCACACTTCTTTCCATTTCTATGTAGCAACATTCCAGCAGCGCCTGCATACGGAGTATATATCTCCCAATTGATACGATATTCCCGTGCTTGTATTTCCTATCATGATTTTCTTTATAGAGGGTTGCTGATCACAAACAAGCTATTAAACCAAGTGTTCCAACTGGTGAAGTTGAAATCATCTCTTCGTAAATTTTACGGACGCCATCACGAGTTAGTTGACTGTTATGGAATAACCGTCTCACAGATGATATCAGATATGTTCCTTACGTCGTACCTACATTCCCCTTCCCTATTTATGAATGGGACCTACCGAATAAGACTATTTACCGGGTTTGTAATAACATAAGCAACACGACGGGTGTCACATGTGGAGCAGGATCTGCTTACCCTTTCGGAGCACATGAGATCACTCCCAGTTTTTGGTGGGGTACGTGTTGCTTATTCTTTAGTTTTCTATGTTGTGTCATGCTTGTCTTTTTCATTTTTAGCCATGGCAAAATGTCAGTTTATTTTCGATCTATGCGTTTGACTGTCCCTCTGGTATCTTCCGCCCCTGTTTTAAGGAAGTTCGCTTCTCATTTCAAAATAAAAAAGCTTTTCATAGCACTAGTATATATTGATAGGGGATTATTAAAGGACACAAAATAGCGTGGGGGGGAATATAGGTCAATGTGCTTGTTTTCGAGATTTACGCCATTGAAATTTATTCCGGGAAATATTCTCTCTAGATTTTTCATAGCTTTATCATTGACAAGTTTAAGTTCTCAAAAAGATCTTATAAGACTTTTACAGATGGCTTATGATTATAAATGTAAAAGATTTATAAAAAGAAAAATGGGGATTAGTTGGCAATATGTTTTAAAGCAATCGATAAAACAAGAGGATTCCGAAAATCAGACAAAAAATCCAAAACATGACAAGCAAAAATCCTTCAGAAATCTTTGGACGACTTAAAGTAGAAATGATAGCTAATGACGGAGTAAGTTCCCCTCAATTGATAATTTCTAGTCCATTCTAACCAAGTTGTATCTTGAATTACCAGAACCACAAAAGGAAACAAATGGTTGTGCACCATGAAACATTGTAAACTTGAATTGATTCAAACTTGAGTAGGTTTCTATGTGTCATGTTTTCACTCCCGATTTTTAAGCAGATTGGCATATAAGAATATGTGGTATGAGTGCCAATGAGACAACTCTCCATCCAAGTCACAATTCATAAACGTAAACCATTATAGGTCAAAGTACGGTCTTCAACACGGAGCCTTGGCTCAAACCGCACAGCAAGCCCCTAATATTACTAGTGTAAAACCATTCAAACGGTAAAAACCAACGGTTTAATCTATATATACAAAACGATAAACACATAAAACTTAGACTGTTATGGGCCGAGTCAAAAGGAAGCGCATGGAAAGTACAAGTAGTAAGCCTAAATCCAAATTAAATTATTATGACGTTAAGGACATCTGAAAATCATTTTTGTTTTCGGAAATATGAAAAGGAATAATGAAATGAGAGGTTATCAAACTACAGATTGCATACTATTCAAGTATATAGTTTTATATTGTTTGATTTTTCTGGAAGGAAGCAAATTGACATACAAAAACAGGTTTCCTCTTTTAGTATGATAAATATGAATGAAGGAAGAAACTTATGAACGTTAAAAAATGAAAAAGTCATTTAGATGTTTACATGTGATTTTGAACAATAAAGAAGTCTTTTTTATATATGAAATGATGCTACACATTTGATGCAACTTTTGAAATATTATAGGATTAAACACATTTTTTCTAGAGTCTATCGCTCAGGGTAAAATATTTGTCATAAAGGGCCAACCCGTGGTAAAATACCGATATATTCAAGCCCCCATGAATTATTTCGATTCTGATAAGACAAATATAGCAATTGTTTTGGTTCAAAGCGCACTAGATGGAGGCAAATATTTGCCGTTCCCATAAATTAACCCACTTTAAGATTGGCGGTAAAGAACGGAGCAAACAGATTTAGTGACATGCTCAAACTATTTACAATAATATATTTAGATAGATTTGGATGAATTTTAATGATAATTTACTTATATATCTTCTATGTATATAAAAAAAAAGGGCTTATACCACATTTTAGTATTGTTTGTTTACGTTTCATTCTGGTGATGATTTTCGGTATCAGAAGCGTGTATTTTCCCGAAAAATGCTTAAACTATTACGTTATCATTCTATGACGTCGTGTACTCCATCCATAAACAATCATATGACGTGGGAGTACAATCAGAACAGCCCAACCAATATATTCATATTTTACCACGGGTGTGTACTCAAAGCGTTTGAAGGACGTCATGTTAGAATGATGTGTAAACCGGGGCGATTAACTCACAAACTGAATAAAAGTTTCGGACTTTTATGTTAAGTTTGTGAGTAAGAGACCCGGTTTACACATCAATAACCTCTAGAAAAAATGTGTTTAATCCTTATAATTCTTCAGCCAAACATACGCCATTATTAATTTACATCATTTGTTTGACGGCTACTTTATTTACCATCAAAAGCACAATGGCATGTCGTAACTAAGGAGTACGCCGCCATCTTGACTTTCTAAAAACCATAAATATCCGATAAATGCAACAGAATCTAAAATGAAATAGCACCTACCTCAAAATATTCATTTTTAATTAGATATTATCCGAATTTGAAGCGTACACGTTACGAAATAATCTTTCCCTTGAAAATGTTCATTCGTGTGACGTCGTCTTTTGCCATGACGTAAATTCGCCAAATCCTTCATGACGTTTCGCGGAATTTTATGAAAATTTTATTTTTATACATTTTCGAAGCTTTAGGGCATTTCTTTTTCTTTTCTTTTTTTGTTATATATGATTTAGAATAGAATAAACTGTAATGCAATTGTTTTATAATCTCAATTTGCTGAAAATCCCAGTATCCTTGCAAGAATATGTATCGCGCATGAATAGATTACGAAAGTAGTTTCGGAAACAATCGAAGTGTAAACCTAGAGAAAAATTCTAATTGACCAATCCAATTCAAGTATTTATAGATATGCAAATGATATAAGAATTATTATTCTATAAATGTTCAGCTCTTCGTTATGAAACTATAATTATTCAAATACTAAGCTTTTTCTATCCGACGTATATTGCACATTTTTTTCGAAATTATTGTTTCTTCTTCAACTTTGTATTTGATTTTGCCTTTCAAATGTTTTAATTTGTACACAATTGATGAATTATTTGTAAATGAAATGAACGTCTGACTTACCAAATAAACCTGGTGTCTTTGGTGTGTGTTTATTTGTATCAATTCATCATACAAAATGAGAGCACTTACTTGAAAAAACTATAAAACGAGCACAAGTATATTGCCATTATATTATAGCTCTAAGTCATAGTGAGTCCTTGCGTAAATAAATTTTAAATTAGTCATACTATCTCTCTCACGAAGTCTGTTTGGGAATGTGCTCAAAGAGAGGAAATATATAAACACATATCTCGAACCTTATGTCTCCAGTTTGGCCAGATACATAATGTAGCAAATCTATAATTATTAAAGAACCAACAAATTTTAATTGAACAGAAGATAGGAAGAAGAAACAAACGGGATATTCAAACGCATACGTCCATGTCAAACTTATTCAAAAGTTCCTTACATGTTATACCTAGCGCATGCACACTCATCTCATTCGTTACAGAATCTCATTGTTTGGAATAACTCAATATTTGGGCTGAATAGAATGAAATTCAAAACAGTGTGGCTGTGGCCATTGATTGACACATTAAATTCATCCATTGACTGGGACAATTTACATGAACGTTTGTCTGTAACGACCACTGTTCACGACGTACCTACGATAGACATTTAAACTGTGGGGTCACCAAAGGTTTCTTAACGCCTTTAATTATGAAATAATTCAAGAAATGAATCAGGAATAACCTTTATGTTTTGATTTATATAATTGATATAAATCAAAACATCGTGTTATTTCTGATTAGTTTTTCGAATTACTTTATTAAGGTGTTGAGAACCTTTGGTGACCCCATAGTTTAAGTGTCTTTAAAAAGTACATAGTGAGCTGAGGTCGTTACATACAAACGTTCACCTAAATTGTCCCAGTCAATGGATGAATTTAATGTGTCAATCAATGGCCACAGCCACACTGTTTTGAATTTCATTCTACATTCGTTGGCGTTTTCCCCCATCTATTGACAAAACTGTGTTGTCTAATATAATCATTTTCAGTAAAGAACAAAACTTTGCATTGCAGAAAAATCTTGAGTACTATAATCATTGATCGAACATTTTGCTATTTACTAACCAATCCAATATCTTTGAATGAAAAAAGCCGGGCCTTTGTAATTATTCTAAACACATACTTTTTGCATTTACGTAGAACATAAAAATGTGGCACATGTTTTTCAAAACTGAGAAGTATGATCTTCTATTTTACAAACTTGAAGATTTGAAATATGCTCACGGGCTTTAAAAACGCAAAACATATCTTTAGTGATTGTTTCAGCAAATAATGATTGATCCTCGAATAACTATTACTTATGCTTATCATACTTCTTTCTGTTCAGAATAACACCAATATCTGACTTACCTGATGTTACTGAACGTGCCAGGTTACTTAACTCGCATGGATTCTTAAAGCGAATATTTGAAACCTATAAATGATTTTCGAATTTTTTTTCTTCTGGAAACAATTTTCTATCTGTTCCCATGCTTAAATGAGAAAAATAAATGTTGAATCTCTCTATTGCCGAGACTGAGCAATGAAAATATGAATCTAGCCATAAAACATTGCTGGTAGTAATACGTGAACGGTTTTTTTTGTTTTATTTTCTACGTATTTTCATGTGAGAAGCTCGTCTTGCTGTCCTTACAACAATGGCACAGGCAGACGGTATACTGTTGAATACCACCCATGACCAGATCAATATATGTGACAACGCCACGTGAACAAAATCTTATTTCGCAACGTCATTTGCTATGCATGTTTATGACCGCAACAAAAAATGATTCATAAAATCAATGGATAGTTTTCATTATAAAACTTATGTACATATACTTTTTTCTGAAGAAAATTCTTTAAATTTATTCATATTTAGAAGAAATTTACTTTATTTTAATTGCTTCCTTCCAGGAAGCAATTCCCCCGACATATTTTCCGTATGCAAAGTGACCTCAGTGTGACCCATCTCGTAAAAATCCGGTGATCGCAATACCCATGGATGTCCTTAAAATAAACTATTATCTGAATTTACATGTTAAACACGTGCTCAATTTTCTTGCTTTTTTTTTAATTTTTTGTCGATTGTTGACAAACAGGTGACAATCGTTAAACTTCGGCTTCAAAACACGAACTTTAATTACCTGCCATATTCTCACAACAACACTGACCGATTGAAAAAAAAATTGACGATTATACGAAATTACAAAATTACAATATACAAGAAAAAAATGATAAATTAGTGCACAGATGACTTAGTTTATGATGTTTGAATGCATTGGTTCAAGAATTGGAGGAACATTACTTTTCACCGGTCACTCGTTTCTTATGACTTTAATTTGAAATGGAAAAAATTGAAATATCAAATTTAACTTTCGGTTTCAATATATGACACTTATTTTTGCATGTATAGTGCGGCGGCTACAAGTATATGTCAGACAAATTGTGCACATCCTGCTAATTTGGCATAGACCTTTCTCAACTACTACTCTTATATTTCAGGTTGGGAGGCATTTGAAAAAAATGTCTCACTTCCAGTAAAATCCAAAATGGCGGACATCATACTTGAATCAGCCCAATATCGAAGGCTAGTATGAGAAAAGGTGTTATTATCATGCTTCTATCATAATATTTGGTAAAAACCTTTGTTATGTACTACTTTCGGATATATTATATAGATAAGTTGTCTTCACAACTTCTATCATTAAATTTCGCATGAACCTTTCTTTTGTTCTTCTCATGGATACAATGTATAAGACATATGTCTTTAAAACCCTTACTTCTGATAATATTAAAATGGCGGACATAGAAATATCAATTTCTTATTTTAATATTCAACTTTTTTCAAAATGTAAAGAAAATGTTGTTTTTTTGTGCGGGTCATTAAATGTTTGGCTTGAAGTTATCCTCAAAACCACTAATTCTATTCTGTTGTAAATGTTTAAATACAAAAATAACACTTCCAGTAAAAAAAACCAATATGGCATAAATTTCAAAGATGAGTCCTCAATCCATATCTTAGATGTAGAGGTTTGTAAAATAAAATCACTAAAGTACTAAAACATTTAAAAAATTACTACGTATACTATTCGGTCAAAAATACATATTTATTCTCGGTCACCACCACATGCACATAAGGCAGTGCACGGGAGACTCGATTTTCCACATTAACATCGACCGCGGCATCCTTTCTTACATCAACAATGTACAAGCTTCTGACAAAATGATGAGGCCTCAGAAAGAGTTTTTTTGAAAGGAATCCTCTTTGTCCATTCGCCATCTATTAGCGCCTGGACTAAGTAGCATAAAAGCCAATTCCAAGCTCATCCCCCTAAACACTAAGCTTATACATTGTGGATATAAGAAAGGATGCCGCGGTCGATGTTAATGTGGAAATCGAGTCTCCCGTGCACTGCCTTATGTGCACGTGGTGGTGACCGTGAATAAATATGTATTTTTGGCCGAATAATAGTAATTTTTTAAATGTTTTAGTACTTTAGTGATTTTATTTTGTTTTAATCAATCCTTACAAAACTTTGCATCTAAGATATGGATTGAGGACTCATCTTTGAAATTTATGCCATATTGGTTTTTTTTATAACGGAAGTACGGTTTTTGAAGACATCTAATCTATATAATATATCCAAAAGTAGCACATTACAAAGGTTTTTACAAAATATTATGATAGTAGCATGATAATAACACCTTTTCTCATACTAGCCTTCGATATTGGGCTGATTCAAGTATGATGTCCGCCATTTTGGATTTTACCGGAAGTGAGACATTTTTTTTCAAATGCCTCCCAATCTGAAATAAAAGAGTAATAGCTAAGGAAGGTCTATGCCAAATTTGATGCTTGTAGCAGGATGTGCACAATTTTTTCACAAAGCCGCCATACTAGTAGTTTAGTTGATATAAAATTATCTTTTACTTATTTCGTCATATCAACATGATCAATTGGTTTGAAATAGAATAAAAAGACAATCTGAGGCTGGTCAAATATACCTGTATGATGTTGATGTTAATGAGCTTTTGCATTTTTGGTGCTTGTCATAAATACCAGTCTGTCAAGGACATTTAAGTGGAAAATGTAAATGACATGTAAGCCAATTTTTATCTAAAATGGTCAGTTTGTTTTGAGCAGCTATTGGTTTCCATTCTCTTACTATAGTTCGCCCCAACCTAATGTTATGTTTGTATCTGGGCATCACTAGTAGATCTTGTGTGGATAAAATGCACTTCTGGCGTATTAAAATTTTCAACTTGTTGTCTTTTGTTGGCTGTTGTTTGTGTGTTTCTTTGTCAATTGTATTCCCTTATTTATTTATATTGTAGTCATCTGGTGTTGAGTTGTCATCTTAATGTTATATTTCACATGGCTATAAAAGGGGAGGTTTGGCATGCCACAAAACAAGGTTCAACCCGCCATTTTTTTCTTTAAAAATGTCCTGTACCAATTCAGGGATATGGCCATTGTTATATTATAGTTCGTTTCTGTATGTGTTACATTTTAACGTTGCGTCGTTTGTTTCCTCTTATTTTTCAGTGTAAATTCACATTGCGATAAGACGTGTCACGGTACTTGTCTATTCCAAATTCATGTATTTGGTTTTGATGTTATATTTGTTATTCTCGTGGGATTTTGTCTGTTGCTTGGTCCGTTTCTGTGTGTGTTACATTGTAGTGTTATGTCGTTGTTTTCCTATATTTAATGCGTTTCCCTCAGTTTTAGTTTGTTACCCCGATTTTGTTTTTTGTCTATTGATTTATGAGTTTGAACATCGGTATACTACTGTTGTCTTTATTTATGAAACTAAAACACAATGCTTATTACCACATATCCAAGATCAAGTTTGAATTTTGAGGGCGTCAGTTGTACTGCTCTAGAGTTTGGAAAAACTGCTGAATTTTTTATATCCGTTCTTTAACTGTAGTTTGTCTTTAAAAAATGGTATGAAGCTTACATGCAATGAGTAAACCACAAAACACAGGTCACGTACGAATTTTTGTGGCCCCATTTTCCTCTTATGCCCTATATAAATGGGGAAAATACTGACTGTATCGTTTGTGTTTCTTAACTTAATATACAAAAAGATGTGGTATGATTGCCAATGACACAACTCTCCATATGAGACTGAATGACATAGAAATTAACAACAATAGGATATCGTACGGCCTTAAACAATAAGCAAAGGCCATACCACATAGTCAGCTATAAAAGGCTTAGAAATGACAATGTAAAACAATTCAAACGAGAAAACTAACGGTCTCAAGCAAATTCTATGAAGATAGAATTATTTTTTTAGCAAACCTTACTTAAGTTACTGATTTATGGGGGGAAATATTAATACGGTATAAGACACACCTATCAAAGTTGGACACATTGGGTAAATTTCACATCCCAAAACCATTCTCGAATAAATAAAACTGCGATTCTTTAACATAACAAGCACCATGCAAATTTATTTTAAAACAACTAACTGACAAAATTTATTCATTTATTTGGGAAAACAAACCTGACAAGAGAAAAAGAGAAATATTATGTTCTGAACACAAATTAGGAAGGCTGAAAATGATAGATATTGAAAATTGTATAAAAGGATTGAAACTAACTTGGATTAAACGGTTGTTGAAAAACAACCCAAAACTAAATAATCTATTAGAAAGTACTGAAAAAAAATAGTATTGAAAACCTAGTTTATTTAGGCCCAACAAAAAGATTAAAAACCCTTTTTGGGAAGAACTCGCTCTGGAATAATGAAAACATAAAAATAGGAACAACATCTATTTTCTATAAAGACCTGATAGATAAAGGGATATTTTTGATAAATGATTTATTAAACGATGAGGGAAAACTAATGACTTTTCAACAATTCCAAAACATTTATAAAATTAAGTCAAACTTTCTTACTTATAATGGGGTGATTTCATCAATAAAATCACATAAAAAGGCTTTAAAGAACTATATATCCATAAACAACTGTTAAAAAACACTAGGACCAATTATGCCGAATAATATAAGAATATCTTTTATCAAGAAAGGCTCTAAAGATATGTATAATGTTTTATTTGAAAAAAGCGGTACTAAACTTAGATGTGAAGAAAAATGGTCTTTAACACTCCACTCCACTGGTTCCAATATAGAATGATACACAGAATATTGGGCACAAATAAATGTTTATTTAAAATGAAAATAAAACAAAGCGATAAATGTACTTTCTGCAATGAAGTTACCAAACACAAATAATTATTCCATTTAACATGGATATAATTTTATTTGGAAATTTAAGAAAAACAGAAAATAATAAAATAAAAAACTGAATAATACTTTTATCAAAATGCTTTTTCTATAGAACAAAACTATGTGAAAATCAAGTAAATTTTGCAGGGCTGAAAAAATATCTGAAAGAAAATCTGATACTAGAAAAGAATATATTTTTTTAAACAAAGCCTCTTCACATTGCCAACCTCTACTGGGACCCCTGGCTTCCATTACTAGCATAATTTACACTTAAGCAACTTAGCATTACCCTATGTAATGTTATTGTGTATATTGTTTTTAGCCTTCTCCACACCACCATATATGTTTTTCTATAATATACTGTTATATGTTCTTTATTGTTTTTTGTATTTGTTTTTGTGCCTAAAAATAGCATATACATTTTTTAATATCTGTTTTGTGTGTGTATGAATTATTTACAATGGAAAACCAACTTTGCCAAATTTATTTAATGCTGTATCTTATGAAAAAAATACTGCTGCCAATTTCCAAATTTCAAGGATTTTTTTATTTTTTTTCTAGTTTTTATTTTTTTGTTTTTGTTTTGCATTTGTTTTGCATTTGTGTTTTATTAATTTTTTATTTTCTCTTCTCTTCTCACTTTCTCTCTTTAAGAAAATTCTCTCTTTATTTATCAATTTTGAAATAATGGATACACAATAACATATTGTATGCATTCTATAATTTTGAATACTGACAATTACTAACAAATTTTCTAAATATACAATCTAATGTTTAACGAGGCCGGGATAAGGTACCTGTACTTTCTGTATCAAACTAATAAATGTTAAAGTTTTCAATAAAGTATGTATAATTTTTAAAAAATAAAAGAATTTTTTTTTTTTTAAAACTGCGATGAAACTGAATTTGTTAATTGTCAACTTCTACAACAGCCGTTTGTTTCCGAAAAAACATATTACTTACTATATTTATAATGTTACACTTTCGGTGTTTATCACTGTTACGATGATCATTTCACTAAACAATAATATTTAATTTATCATGTTAAAAATTTGTAAGGGTTCCACGGAACCCGGTGTCTCGCCTACTTTTGCTGTAAATCGCAGGCTCAACAAAAGTGTGGAAAAAAATCAATAAAAATATTCCTCTTGATACTATCTTTTGATTGTTAGAAGCTTCTGTCCAAGTTTGGTAAAAATCCAGGATAGTTTTTGAATATAATAAATGTTTTAAAAACTTTAACTGCAGACTGTATGTAATGTCAACTGGAAGAAAATCTAAGTCCATTTATAAGTAAAATACGGAAAAAATGGATTTATTTTTTTACAAAATTTACTTCTGGTTACTATCTTATGATCATTAACAAGCTTCTGTCCAAGTTTGGTACAAACCAAGGATAGTTTAAGAAAGTTATTAAGATTTTAAAAACTTTAACCACAGAGTGAATGTAATGTTTCCCCGCAGAAAAACTAAGTCCATTTAAAAGTAAAATACGGAAAAAATGGATTTATTTTTTTACAAAATTTACTTCTGGATACTATCTTATGATCATAAACAAGCTTCTTTCCAAGCTTGGTAGAAATCCAGTATAGTTTAAGAAAGTTATTAAAATTTCAAAAACTTTAACCACAGAGTGAATATTTGTGGACGCCGCCGACGACGACGACGACGACGAAATGTAGGATCGCTTAGTCCTGCTTTTTCAAGTAAAGTCGAAGGCTCGACAAAAAATGTAAGAAGGAATTTTGAAGTATTTCGTGAGGATGTACCGCGCACATTACATACCGTGTTTTTCTTTTTCTATTGCTAATCATTTAAGTTTTCCTCTTTTGAAGAATTCAAAGTAACATGGCTTAGGTTGAAGAAAGGAGAGAAGAATATTACATACGGCTTTTAACTTTTATCATTGGACCAGCTACAAAAGTGCTTCACCTATACTTTGAGATAAAAGTTTTAAACTCGTTGGATATTTTTATTTTTTTAGAAAATAATAAATATGTCTTATTTCATGGATTATATCCATCCATTCCATGTTGTGAATGTCAAACACTTAGTTTGGCGGCTCCACTTAAAAAATGCCGGCTTACTGATACTCAGTTTAATATCTTGTTTGAAACTGATAAAGGAAAGGAACCTCAAGGCCATAAACAAAAAAAGGGCATCAAATAAAACAATTATGCCTTTGCATTGTTTCAGCAAAACGAACGACATCTGTGGACTTAATGGGCATTACACTTTTGTCTTCTGTAGTTAAGTGTTGTTGCAAACCCTGGTCAATTTCTGGGAATCAAAAATGGATAAATGATTTGAAAATGACAAGAAATTTCATTGTTCATTCTCCAATAAATGAAATGACAAAGTCCGAATTCGATCAAAATTTTACTTTAGTCGAACATTCGGTGTTAAATATAACAAGTGTTGTAGGTCATGTATTTCTAAAAATGATCAAAGAGGACATTTCTATTTTTGAAAATAGTAAACTCTCGACAATTATCGATAAAGATCTGAAAAAGAAAACCAACGACAGCATATACAAGTTAAGTCAATAAAATGCAATAGATCCCATCATTGATAGTATTTTTCAAATTCTAGATCCACAGAAGGAAATTTTCCATTGTTACATTTTTAATGGTCATTTGTTTTGTTAACGAATGTATTTGTATGACAACGAATGCCCAATTGCACAAATAATTCACGAAGAAAAAACCCAACTTTTTTGTGAATTAAAAGAAAGGAGTAGGTTCAGTAAGACCCCTTTTTGGCCCCAAAGTATAGCAGTTTTACAAAATTGTTAAAACGTAAACCTTTAGTTATTTATTGGACAGTAGAATGCTTCTGCTACATAAATATGGGCTGTTTTGACAATACAATGCACATATATCCGGTACTAGCACCATTAAGTCATGCTAAATTACTGAAATCCTCATAATTCTAGCATTTTAGTTTAATTTTAGACAGTTTTCGTGTAAAACGAAAGTGGCCGCATTCGTGTTCATCCCTAATATTGAAATGTAAGTTGTATTTTATGATAATACATAACATATATAAAGGTTGAGGATGAACACGGATGCGGCCACTTTCATTTTTACCAAAAACCATCTGAAAAGTGACATTTTTCGGCATATTAGGTAGATTTTTCATATTTGAGCTTGAATTGGGTCGTTTTTAATGACTAAATCTGTTAAAATCTTTCACATAAACTAATTAATTCAAATAAAATAGACACTTAAGTGTTTAAAAAGTGGTCAAAATCTTTCGTCAGATGAACCTGAAATTTGAGGCCAAAATCGGTCCTTAACGGACCTACTCCTTTATACCATAGAACGTTGAAATAAAAAATGGGAAGATAGAGCTTATAATATGCTTTAAAAATATATTTATTTTTTATTATAAGAGATAACTCCCCTTTTATGGCTTATTTGAAACATTGAATCGAACAACAAAAAACAGTCTAAATATTAATGCAATAAAGAACAGACTTTACTTCTTTTTTCACCTAAACGAACATTTTGTTGTGTATGAGCTTTTAATTTTGCCATTCGGTAAAGGACTTTCCAATTAGCATTTTCATCATTCGAGGAAATATCAGGATTGTGGTTATGTATGACAATTGAAATATGTCGGTTGTCATCAGTGAAATAGATGCTTCATAATGTTCACACACATCGTGGTTGCGATTTCAATGCATCACTTGGAACTCTTGGTCTAAAAGATTTTTGCAGATTCTTAAAATGTTCATAGAAAAGCAAAAAATTACTCTTGAATCATTGGTACATCAAACAAGGAATTTGGCAGAGAATAAAGAAACAATGAAAACCGAAATATTAAGCCCTCTTCAAGAACAAAAAGGTAATTGTTTTTATCAAATTGAGGAATAAATATGCATTTTGAAGAAAGACAGCAGGTCCACCATATACTTTAAAAAAATGTAATTAAGATTGCTATATAGACGAGTAACCACAAATATACATTATACAATACATAGGAAAAGAAAGCAGTAATCACCATTGAGAGACAGTATAGACCACAATGATCCAACTCCGTCGAACGAATACAATCTACAATGAACAACGTATTCCTTCTTATAGATAGTTTTTTTCTGATATATTCTTTGTGAAAAGAAAAAGCGGAAGACACCAAAAGAAGCACAAATCTAATAAATGGAACAGAGACCATCGAAGTCATTGCAAATAAAAACGGAGGACCAAGTCATAGAAAACAACAGCCCTTCAAACTAAATATTCGAAAAGGTTCCACGGAACCCAGTGGCTCGCCTTCTTTTGCTATCAGTCCCAGGCTTAATAAAAACTGGGAAAAAGAAATTTAACATTTTTTTTCTATAGATACAATCTTTTGATTGAAAGAAGCTTCTGATCAAGTAAGTGAAAAATCCAGGATGGTTTATGAATCTAATAAATGTTTAAAAAAATGTTAACTGCAGACTGTATGTAATGTTAACGGAAAGAAAAGTCCATTTATAAGTAACTTACGTGAAAAAAAAATTTTTTTTAACAAAACTTACATCTGAATACTATCTTATGATTATAAACAAGCTTCTGTTCAAGTTTGGTAGAAATCAAGGATAGTTTAAGAAAGTTCAAAAACTTAAACCACAGAGCATGTAGAGTGAATATTTTTGGACGCCGCCGATGACGGAATGCAGGATAGCTATGTCTCGCTTTTGCGACATAAGTCACAGGCTCGACAAAAACTAGTGATTAAGTAACACAGGAGCTACATCAAAAAAAGAATACAAATGCTATTAATAGAATAAGAAGCTACAGAGAAAAAAATCCTCATAAAAATGAAGCTTATATCGTATGCAATATGCAAAATTGTAAAAAAAAAAAACCACAAACAATAGCAAATATGTCATGTGTGTTTATTTTTGTTTTGGTGTCTATATTAGCAAATCCAGAATTGTAAACATAATTCAATTATCTTGTCAATGAGCTCACTGCTGGCATACGCAATGTTGTATTTGAGGTTAAAACATTGTGGAAAGATGAGCTGTATAAAGCATCAGATACCAACAAAAAGGGACTTTCACATGGTAGGTTATTTGTGTTTTAGTTAAGATATTTGATATCAAAACTTTGAATTTGTGGAACTTTGATGTTGCTATACATATGTATAACATCTTATACGTTTATGAGGTATGAATAACATTTTCCAGCGAACAAGTAAAGACTAAAAGGACTAGTGTTTTACTTAAACTTTATTGTATTCCTTGAACAAATGAGAATGTTCAAAATACGTAACGTGAAGTATATTTTAATAGTATGGGTTTTGGTAACTTTATGGGTTAAACTTTGAAAAAAGATATTGTTGTTCAAGTTCAATTAAGATACTTATCTAAACAGTTGTTCCAAAATATAGAATAATCATATGAAACTAGCGTTGTGTTTGGTTTTGTCAGTTGTATTGATGTGTATTTCAATGTTGAAATCATTTTCAATTATATATTGGCTTCGATTTCGTTTCAGATGATGACGTTTGCTATGTAGAATGGACACTTGGCACGCCAGGAAACTGGAATGTAGATCAGATCAAGGAAACCTTGGACAAATTTTCCTCTGATGGGAAAATATTTCCGCATAGTGTTTGTTTATAAGGGGTCACTATTTATTCAGACAAAGCGAGACAGAATTTCAAATCGCTATAAAATCATTTTTAAAAGATTTCCTTGACATTTGTGAGCTTGATATGGAGACCAAACCCAATGTTCGAGTAGAAATAACGATATTCAAGGGAAAATTTGAAACAAGTGAGTATTGTATGATAGCAGCCACTATGATTAGATTCCAGAAATTAGTCGTGTGCACTTTATTTGGTATGGTTGAGTACTGAAATAGGATATATACAAACTGTTGTTCAGAGGAGGTAATGTATTATGTGGTTGTACATCTACATTTTTTATGCATAGACAATATTTTTACCCCGATTCAACGTTATTATATACCCACTCTCCTTCTATACAACACTTTTGTAATACTGTTCTTCATTCCCGTCTATCCGTTCGTCGCACGAAATTTCTGTCGCATTTTTCATCAGGAACTTCAAGTCACAGCTTTCTTGTATTAGGTTTCCATTTAACATGGCTAAGTCGTAGATACGCAACCATTCAAAGGTCAAAGTGTCCACGGATTTAAGAGATTGTGTTATAATTAAAACTTACCTAAGTTGGTATACGCCATATAAAAGGACTTAATCGTGTAAATTATAATCAGGTTACTACAATTAACATTTTCAGAAAACCTAGTCGCCAAGAAAATAGACACATCATGGTTATCATGCGACCAATGTTCTAGTAAAAATGTTATATTCGAGGCTACTCAGTACTGCTCTGAATGTCAAACTCATTTTTGTAAGAAATGCATCAAACACCACAACATGAATGCAGCATTTTTTAAGCACCACTTGAAAGATATTTGTACATCATATCTTGAGAAACCTTGTTTAAAGCACGAAGGCAGGACCGTCGACTTTTTCTGTGTTGAACATGATTGCGTATGTTGTCAATTTTGTAAGATGGAAGAACATAATTCGTGTCAAATGTGCTTCCTTTAGATGCTGTAGCAAAAGATGTGAAGCATTCAATTATGTTTCATGACGTATCTAATGATTTATCTAACATTAGAACGACATCAAATAGAGCAATCGCAAATCTAGAGGAAAATATCGAAAATCGTTGTAATGATGAAGTTATGATTTCAAATCAAATCAGAAGTAAGAAAGCTGAAATCATTAAACGATTAGACAAATTTGAAGATCAAGTTATAAAAGATACTAGGAATTTAAAAAAAGAAACAAAAAGCTAACTCTGAATCCAGTATAAACAGGTTATTACAAATAGCAAATCAAATCACAAATATATCAGATCAAATAAATGAGGTGTTTCAATATGGTTCACAGAGGCAAATGTTTCTTCTCCTGAATGAACATCAATTAGACATTTCAGACTTTGAGTTTAAACTTCAGGAAATCTTACCAGCTCTTGAGACAGCAAGAATGGTATTCAAATCACCAGAAGATATTCAGAATATCGTAAGATCTTTAGGATCAACCACACTAAATTTCTTGCAATACAAGACAGATTATAAGCCCTTAAAAATTCAACAAGTTCAAGTTCCATTATTAGTTCCTCGTATGCCAACTCAGTTTACATTACACCGTAGACTAGATATAATACGTTCTGGAGATGTACTGATCACCTGTATGTGTATACCAGATGATAACTGTCTCCTAATCTGTAATCAGAAGAGTAACGTCCTATTGGTATACAGCGACAGTGGAGATTACTTACAGGATTGTAAGTTATCAGGTGAACCATGGGATATAGCCGTTATACCCGGTGAAAACAAAGCAGTTGTTACTCTACCTTATCAGAGTTTAATAAAATTTATCGACATTATTACAATGACAGCTTCTTCTAAATATTCTATACCAGTTGGTTCAGGTGTTGCAATTGTAAAAGATACGATTTGTGTTGGTGGGTATGAACGTGGCTACCATACCTACATATCTACGATAAGTAGGGGAAATATATGAACTCATTGAAGGTACCAGATGTGGCTGGTTATGTAATGTATATACATTCAGTTCCTGGTAATAGTGTTTACTACACAGAAGTACTTGATTCCAATATTTAAATCTGTGAATTATGTCATTCCAAATGTACAAACTATCCACTGGACCAAGGGCGCTAGGAATATGTAAAAATAATACATTTGATTTCTATGTTTTTGGTTACCCCTTTGGAAATCCGTTTTATTCATTTGGTATTCTTCTATTGATGCTTTTCACATACTAGAATTTAAATAACTAGTATGGTATGAGTTTGCATTTTACAATATCATTATTATAAAATTATTCAATGTTAATCTTACTTATTTTCATTTTTTATGTGTGAGTTGTCAGATACACTGACCTATACCTTCTTTCAAAAAGTCTTAAAAGAAATAAACAGACTAATTCAAACATTTTACTTCTTAAAAATATCAAGTTGATCAGTTTTACTGTCTAATGTTGCTCTCTCTCTTTAATAGGACTCAAGGTAATAGCTATTCCCTTTTGTATAACTCCATCTGTATAAGTTTCGATTTAATCATGCAAGGATTACCCAATGTTAGATCTGGACACCAATTGTTTCTAACAAATAGACTGTGAAACAAAGCATACAATTAGATCTTGTAATACATAACTAACACTAAAACTTTTCTTTATCAGTATTTAATGAGGTAAATTTAGGTGTACACATAAAATTGTGAGAACTAAATATCATTCTTTTACATGTTTACAAACTATACAAAAATCTGTACACATGAAATAAACATGAGGCTGAAAGAAATACTATACATTTAACTCTTCATACAAAATAAATAACTAAAACTGATCCATCATTCACATTATTTTAGCAATGGAAAGTTATTTGTTTACTTTAATAAATCAATACCTAAACTAAAGATCATTAGATTACACAGGTATAACTCTAGTTTATTTTCATAAATAACAAAATTACTAAATTTTACTTGGAAATTATAACACCAGGCATAGTCTCTAAAATTTGAAAATATCATGGATCCATGTACAACTATCCATCAAAAACAAATTGAATAGTTCCAGAGTTTTAAATCCAGGATTCAGAACTATAATTTGTTAGTATGGGAGGTCCGGATTTATAATACAATCTTACAAGGTCAAAATTCAGAATCTTTATTCAACTGTATATATCTTTCAAGAAATCATGTTTCATGAATATATTACTAGGTTCAGTAGTCCTGATCTCTGGATAATATCATATTTTGTAGTCCAAGAAAAATTAGATACATTGTAGCAGAAATATATGAATTAATTTAAACCCTGGAAGACATTCTGTAATACTGTCTAAATGTTTACATGTTAACTAATTAATCAACAACATCAACATTAAATCCAGCAGTAAAACACACTAAAACATTATATAACTTTCTCTTCTAATACTGTTGATTCATTTTTATTCGTTAGATACCATTTTTGTGGGTACAGATGAACCACGAATTCTATTGTTCAACAAATAACAAATTTTCTGTAGACATTATATACAGAGATTGGCTATACCAGGAAATCAAATTTCCATGAAAATGCCAAGTTTTCCTAAATCCCCAAAAATTGATACCCACACAAAATTAAATGAATCCACAGTGTTATAGATCAAACCTATTCCATAGTAATGTTATATGTTATTTCTATACCATAATTAATCCAAATAATTGGGAAGCTGTAAGACCAAACAAAATAAAGTCAAAACATTGAAAGGGCAACATTATATAAAAAGGTTGTGACCTAAGTTTTTTTTGTTTTTATTAAAGATTCTATATGTATAATCTAATCAACCTGTTAACAGCATTCATTTTTCATATATAGTTGTAGTTTCAATCAGTATACATTGATTTTAATCTATTTTTTTCTCAAAAAATATTCATATTGGTTTTCATTTGACATTAAGCAAATTAAATATCTATATGAAAGAGAATTTGTAAAAGGTATAATAAAAGTATAAAGTTTCATTTTCTTCTTAACATCTGAAGATACATATTCATATTATAATTTTTTAGAACTTTTTGATATAATCAAACTCATTTGTTTTGACAAAAAGGTATAAAAAAAATTATATAGTGGAAAGAGCAAAATGTACCAGCACAATGATTTATA
>CM034352.1:25355940-25376945 GCA_019925275.1 Mytilus edulis
AATAATTACGTTTTTGCTCTTGTAGTTGGGTTAAAACCTCTGTCTTCAATGCGTCGGTATTATCTGATAAATTTCTTGTTTGGTCTGCTATTGATTCAAACGTCGTGGTTTGCTCTTCTACGAACATTCCAAGAATCTGTGAATACATATTTACATACACACTGTTAGAGACCATTTTGTTGTTATAAATAATGCAAAACTAAAGTAAGCATAAGCTTTTGACAACGTCTTTACAGCTGAAAAGTCATGAAGCATATTAGATCTGATAAAAATGTGAAAAAGATTTCTCTTTATTTACCATAGTTAACAAGATTATATATATACACGACAAACATGGATAAAACAGTCATTTATTTTCAATTATTCCCAGAAGACGCCGATTGACGACATTTGATCTATAGATAAATGGTTGTCCATAAACTTCTGATCGTATTTTGTCAACAAGATTTTTGTTGCTGTTGTCATTTTGCAATGCTGAAATAAATGATTATAAACTTATGTTCGCTTGTTGAACAGATTAGGAAGTAGAAGCACTTATCCTGAAAATAAATAATTCTTTTTTGAAAATTTTTAATCGTCTCGTGAATTAGTTAACAATTTCCATTTAAATGCACACCACTGTCGTTATAACGTTTTGCTAAAACCAATACCGTGTTCAAAGAACAAGACAAATTCAACAAAACATGTCAGTTGTAGACAGTTTTCATGTGGATACCTAGAGGTTAATATTCAACACACTCCTGAACATATAAAATCTTAATGCACAATACAAATTGTCATAGTCTACCATATTCATGATTTTGAAAATTGTCATTTTTTCAGAAGTTTTTAAATTGCATTTGAATAAACTTATCATAGATACCAGGTCTAAATTTTGTATATACGCCAGACGCGCGTTTCGTCTACAAAAGACTCATCAGTGACGTTCGAATCCAAAAAAGTTAAAAAGGCCAAATAAAGTACGAAGTTGTAGATCATTGATGACCAAAATTCCTAAACATTTTGCCAAAGACAGCTAAGGTAATCTATGCCTGAGGTAGAAAAGCCTTAGTATTTCAAAAAATCTAAATTTTGTAAACAGTTAATTTATAAATATAACCATATCAACAAAAAGTACTGACTACTGGGCTGGTGATACCCTCGGGGAAATAAATCTCCACCAGCAGTGGCATCCACCCAGTGGTAGTAAATAATATCGGATAAAAGGCTGTATGTAGATTTTGTACTACCTGGGATACCGTCATTTTAGAAACGGTAAATTATGTCTAGAAATGTACGGAATGTACGTTACAAGTTTTAAATTGCATTTTCTGGGAGAGCCGCACACAAAATGTTGATTTAAAATGAATTTTTATTGATGAATAACACATCTGTTAATGAATTAAAATACTAAGGGGCTATCGGTTCAATAAGTATCAAAGATACCAGGCTGAAAATTTTATACGCCACCAGCATCGACCCAGTGGTGAACATACTGTGATTGAAGCAGTATGGTTTCGAAATTTAAAAATTGGTTACTATAGTGCGTACAAAAGTAGTAGAAGATACCTCTAAGACAAGCAAAAATCGGTTCTGTTACAGAAAAACATTACTTAAAGGATTACCATCAATTGCAAAAGGAACCACAATTGAAAAAGATTAAGATTAAAACTGGATAAAACAGTTTTGATTTTGATGAAGATTTATATACATGTATTTCTCTGTTCATTTATATCCTCAAAAACATTCAAAACGTAATGAAAATGATTTCGATTCTAAAGTAATGAAAATAGTTAGTATCTTTTCAAAATTGAGGGAACATTTACTAATTCAATATCTAATAAGTATAAATAATATAAAAAGGATAAACTATAATCTCAACTATTCCGAGCAATCGTATAACTTTTGACAGGAGAAAAAAGAAAACCCAAAGAACCGAGGACATTCGCTACTATATGTAACCGTGGTAATTCTTTAAATCTTCCCTTACCAAGTCTAAATTGCTTTACTGCTTGAATGAACCTGATTTAGTCATAAACTTGTGCCAGATATTGGATTTGGTGGTAAAATAAACCTGTTATTTTTCATAATCGTTGATCTAACATTCATTGTTGTTGAATATTCATCAATCAATTGGAATTTAGACGGGTCTTTATTTAATGAATGGCTTTTATCTAGCGGATTATGTAAAATGCGAAGAGTCAAAAATTAGTTTTATGGTTCAATAAAATCAAAATAAATTATTGCCATTCACTATAAATAAATTTCTATCAAAAATAAGGCTCAAAGAACTTTTTATATTATTTATATTAACAATAACAACGTACACACATGTTGGCGTATGAATACACAACGTCAGAGTGGGCGTGTCGCCATCAAAATTGACAACATTGAAAATAAAACTAATAATTTTAACCAATCAGAAGACAGTAAAAACACCAAATTTATTTATTAAATTTAAATCATAACAATACAGCAACAAGTCTGCTATTACGGTGATACATAACACTACAGGGAGCAATATAAAAATCAGCTGAAGGTTTAAATCACGTTATATTGTTAATAAATAAACTCATTATAGATACCAGGATGTAAATTTTATATTTGCGCTAGACGCGTGTTTCGTCTACAAAATACTCATCAGTGACGCTCATCAAATCAAAAAAGTTAAAAAGGCCAAATAAAGTACTAAGATGAAGAGCATTGAGAACCATGAATTCCTAAAATGTTTGCCAAATACAGCCATGGTAATCTATTCATGAGGTAGAAAAACCTTAGTACTTTAAGGACACATTAATCTTATTAATGATCAAAATTAGTGTTCGTCAAACTACTCTTGACAACATCAATGATTGGTTAGCCAATGAGTTTATTGACAGTCTGTATGTATTTTGCGCCAAATCAAGGTGGTACAAAACACTTTGACTAAAATTATTTGGCACGTTTAATTTTCATAATATTCTGACACAATATTAACTTTGACCCTCTGTCAAAAATATGAAAATTTCAAAAACTTGAACCACGCTATAGGGATAAAATCTGTGGATGTACCAGGAGACAATTCGCGGCTTTAATCATCTCATCAAATATCTTGTAAGTATATTAAGCATATTCATCTGTTTCATTATAGCATTACGATAGAAAAAATGCAGCAAATAAAACAACCATTTTATTGAATAATCCTGTCATGTTGAGAATATTGCAAAATACCAAATTAGCTCAATTACTACATTTGTACTAAGAATGAAAATACCAAAAAAAGTAGGGGATGAATACTTGCTAGTAAAATCTATTTTTAGTGTATATTGTAAGAAACCGTTCTGATCCATGACATATCATAAACTGACTAATAGATAGATTACTCGTGATGGTAATTTAATTGTCCAAAAGGTATGATTAGTTGGATTCGCCATAGATCCATTACCGATCACAGAAGTATCAGTCACTACCTGTCACTTTTCAAACATAGATCAGTTATTGGTTCTTTCCACTGCAATTCAATAATAAATAAATTTTATTTGGTACAAGGAACAATTTACAATTGTAAATAACTTACCTGACGGATGCTGTCATTGCTGTTCTTTATGATATCTCTAACTGTTGACAATTCACTCTTTTGAAAATAAGAAATTTGGCTTTTTATTAGTTTATGACATGTAGATCCTACTACACTAGCTAAATTCAAGACTGACTGTTCTGTTGAAGTAAACCTTTGATCGAATTCAGTCTTAGTTATTTTACAACTTGGACAATGCGCTAAGAAATTTCTTGTTGTTTTTATATCTTTAATCCATGATGGATGTCCAGAAATAGACCCAGGAGGACAACACGAATTAATTACTACAGACAATAGTGTTATATCCATCATTTCAACAGTAGCTACTCGTTTTGCTGAAAAACTACAGAGGCAAAATTGTCTAATTTGATGACCTTGTGTCCTTTTATGTCCTTGAATTTCTCGTCCTTCGTCTTTTTCAAACATTGAATAAAACTGAGTATCTATCAAATGACCTTTTTCTTAGCAGCCGCTATTTGACATTCACAACATGGAGTAGACGGATGTAATTCATGAAATAAGACGTGTTTATGTTTTTTCTAGAAAAGAGAAAAAATCTAAAGTGTTTAAAACTTTCATCTCGAAGTAGAGATGTAGCGTTTCTAGTGCTGGTCCAGTAATAAAGGATAACAGCCTTATATAATATTCGCGTTTCTGATCCTCACCCTCGGCCATATCGACATGCAATCTGCAAAAGAGAAAGACTTAGATTATATGCAAAAAACATTCGGCGTTTTTACATGCTATTCGTGGTACGTTTTTGCAGGTTCTTTTACATTTCTTTTTGTTGCAGCGGAGGTAATTTTTGAAACGGAGTCTTTTTCATATACAGAATCTATGCAAAAAAGGTTCTTAGAAAAAATCAAGAAGTTGTTATTCAAAAGATTGTTAAAAATTACTTCAACATTGTAAAAAAATCAGAAATGAATAAGGGTACAACGCTATTTATAGAATAAAAAGTAAAACGGTGTGAGTACGTATCGTCCGACAAAGCAGTCAACACCAAGTTGTACTTATACCTATTGGAACACTTTGCACACCTTTAATATCAGACTTGTGACTGTACTGTTTAGAATCACATTTAATAGCCAAACTCAGTTAAGATCTGTCTAAATTCCATTTATTTGATATTTACCGAGCATGTAAATTAAGATACAATAAGCTTGGGTACACTTATCTATTTATTCTTTTAACTTTTTCTAAAATTTTCTAAAATCAACATTGTAACTAGATCAAGATTTTGTTATCAATAAATTAAAAAACAAAACAAAAACAATCATAATATCACTGCCATTCAGATAAATATATTCTCGGTTTCATCTGTCGATACCTATATTTGTGCATTGCACACAGTTATGTTCTCTGACTAATAATGACATCTTTACACGAAATCCATCGGTTCTTAGATGTGTACTAATTGGTATATTAGTCTTAGATACATGATTCGTATTAGTTGTAACTGACTTTGACCTAGTTATTAGAAATTGAAAGTACTCTCAGATCTACTTTTTGTGTAATTTTTCGTTCTTGTTTGAGTTTTTATATGATGTTTAATGTTAAATGTTTTGATTTAAGCGCTATGTTACGTTTTACTTTGTTTTAAGTTGTGCTGTTACATCACTGTCTCAGATAAGGGGGAGTGTTTGATACTAGGAAAAATGTTAAACCTTGTCAAATCCATGTAAATACATGTCCGGAGCTTGTAATTCAGTCCTTGTTTATTGTTGTATATCATATTTTTTTTGGTTTCTGAATGCGATTACTTAAGCATGTGAAACCTTGCAACTATTGATAAAAAAAAGTCTGAGAACAGTTTTCTCGACAAAATCATTGCATACTAGTATAAACAAATCTATGACAAATCTGTCGTTAATTATATCCTGCAATTTCGAAATAAAATTCTTAAAAAATTGGGGCGAAAGATACCAGAGGGATTTGAAACTCATTGATCAAAAACAAACTTACAATCAATACACTATTAATTATTGTTTATAAGAAAATAGGTCTATGATGTCAATAGTATTATCCAAAACATCTATTCCACCTTCTTGATATTGGTCTTGGTTGTTTTTATTGTGTTTGACTACTGAATATTGATAAAGATATCCACCATTCAAGCATTTCTGCCATCGACATCACATTTGATCAGTAATTGTCGATCATAATAAATTCGAATGACACAAATTTATTCATGACATTTTAAAGTGACCTTATGGCAAAAGGTCAAATAGAGTGGCGGATCCAGGGTTTTTGTCCCAGGACCCCCCCCCCCTTTTTTTGGCAAGATCAATTCCTTTTAAAAATGAATGGACCCGCTCCTGAAATACGTATCACTCTTGAATGGAATGAAATGTGTGTCTAAGAATAGATGTATGTCTATCTCACTAAAAAGATAGTTACAATACCAAGCATCAGAAAATAGAAACCAGTTAATATGACATAAATCATGTGTAAAAAAATTGAGAAATACGGAAGATAATACTGTATAAATTGCGAATACAAAACGAAAGTTGAAATTGGTAATTTCTTTTTTTTAATGAATGACTTTGTGAATTGTAACTCATTATCATGTAAGAAAATCATTAATTACAAGTCAGTGTCTACTTTACAATATGCACCTAAAGAGTGATAATAGATACCGTTAAATTCTATGTTGTTATCAAACTGTCAACATACCCACCGGATCCTTATGGTTACCTGTTTAAAAGACACATATTGAACGTCGTATTGATTAACATACATTTATTATGTACGAGTACATTTAAATTTCTCATTCATTACTGTTCTTCACCAACAAGGGAAACACTTATGGTTCAAAACGTGCGAAAATAAGTATATTTATATCTGATATTCAGTAGTTATCGCTTGTTGATATGGTTCATTAGTGTTTCTCATGTATCGTTTTTCATATATATATATTAGACCGTTGGGTTCCCCGTTTAATTGATTTTACACTAGTCATTTTGGGGACTTTTATAGCTTTTTGTTCGGTGTGAGCGAAGGCTCCATGTTGAATACCGTACTTTGACCAATAATCACGGTTAATTTTTACACATTGTGAATTGGATGGAGAATTGTCTCATTGCCACTCATACCACATCTTCTTATATCAAATTAGAATATAACAAAGTGCTCTCGACCAATGCAATTGTAGTATTTGATGTCTCTTAATTGTGAAGAGAAAAATGAATGTAAATCATGTTATCAGTAAGGGATTATTCTATTGTGTGGATCAATTTACAGTTCAAAACAAAGTCATTTATCATATTGAAAGAATTTAACAAAGTGATTGAAACTGACTAAAATGATGTGTGTGAAGTTAGCAGCCGGTTCGTTATTCGATATTCGATATTCAATATCCAACCGGCTGCTAGCAGTCGGTTGGATATTCAAAATTAAGTTGAAAATAAAAAAAGAATAATACTTAATAACATTAAAAGCATGATTTTTATAGTTAAAAGAACTGATAAGATACGTAGGAGATAGTTTCATGACCTCTTCAAGCTGTCGCAAATTCTCGTTGTTCTCGAATATAAACCCTTTTCTAATTTGCATATTTGTCTAAATGTAATATAGATTAATGTCAATAAAAAAAAAATCAAAGAGGTACAGTACTTTAATACAGGATTTTTCTTAAAAACAAAAACAAAAACCGATTACTCTAGAAAACAATTAGGATTATAAATAGAAATATTTATGGAAAGCCCATAAAAGAAATATATAGTGAAAAGCTACCTGAGACCGCTTAAATGAGGGTGAGACCCCCTAGTCTTTCAATGTTCACAAAATTTAAGTAAATCATAGACTCTGTATATATAATGGTTGTATCAGAAGGATTGCCCAGAATAATGTCATATTCGATATCTATGGAGGGCTTGTATTGTCACTTTTCAGCTAAAAATTATCAAAATTTTAGGACAAAGGGCACAGGGCAATGGTGAGAGCCCCCTAATTGCTCAATCTTTCTAATATTATGCAGACATTTAGTCAATAGGTAGATACACACGTGACTAAAAGGAATTTGGATAGACTTCCTGTCTTTAATGTTTACGGAGCGCCCAAAGTGCCAGTTGGATATTCAAAATAAATAGTGAAAAGCTACCTGAGACCGCTTAAATGAGGGTGAGACCCCCCTGGTCTTTCAATGTCCACAAAATTTAAGTAAATCATAGACTCTGTAAATATAAAGGTTGTATCAGAAGGATTGCCCAAAATAATGTCATATTCGATATCTATGGAGGGCTTGTATTGTCACTTTTCAGCTAAAAATTATCAAAATTTTAGGACAAAGGGCACAGGGCTATGGTGAGAGCCCCCTAATTGCTCAATCTTTCTAATATTATGCAGACATTTAGTCAAAAGGTAGATACACACGTGAAAAAAAAAGGAATTTGGGTAGACTTCCTGTCTTTAATGTTTACGGGGCGCCCAAATTGGCTGTTGGATATTCAAAATAGATAGTGAAAAGCGACCTGAGAACGGTTAAATGAGGGTGAGACCCCCCTGGTCTTTCAATGTCCACAAAATTTAAGTAAATCATAGACTCTGTATATATAAAGGTTGTATCAGAAGGATTGTCCAGAATAATGTCATATTCGATATCTATGGAAGGCTTGTATTGTCACTTTTCAGCTAAAAATTATCAACATATTAGGACAAAGGACACAGGGCAATGGTGAGAGCCCCTAATTTCTCACTCTTTCTAATATTTTGCAGACATTTAGTCAATAGGTAGATACACACGTGACTAAAAGGAATTTGGATAGACTTCCTGTCTTTAATGTTTACGGAGCGCCCAAAGTGCCAGTTGGATATTCAAAATAGATAGTGAAAAGCTACCTGAGACCGCTTAATTGAGGGTGAGACCCCCCTGGTCTTTCAATGTCCACAAAATTTAAGTAAATCATAGACTCTGTAAATATAAAGGTTGTATCAGAAGGATTGCCCAGAATAATGTCATATTCGATATCTATGGAGGGCTTGTATTGTCACTTTTCAGCTAAAAATTATCAAAATTTTAGGACAAAGGGCACAGGGCAATGGTGAGAGCCCCCTAACTGCTCAATCTTTCTAATATTATGCAGACATTTAGTCAATTTGTAGATACACACGTGACTAAAAGGAATTTTGGTAGTCTTCCTGTCTTTAATGTTTACGGAGCGCCCAAATTGGCAGTTGGATATTCAAAATAGATAGTGAAAAGCGACCTGAGACCGGTTAAATGATGGTGAGACCCCCTGGTCTTTTAATGTCCACAAAATTTAAGTAAATCATAGACTCTGTATATATAAAGGTTGTATCAGAAGGATTGCCCAGAATAATATCATATTCGATATCTATGGAGGGCTTGTATTGTCACTTTTCAGCTAAAAATTATCAAAATTTTAGGACAAAGGGCACAGGGCAATGGTGGGAGCCCCCTAATTGCTTAATCTTTCTAATATTATGCAGACATTTAGTCAAAAGGTAGATACACACGTGACTAAAAGTTATTTGGATAGACTTCCTGTCTTTAATGTTTACGGAGCGCCCAAAGTGCCAGTTGGATATTCAAAATAGATAGTGAAAAGCTACCTGAGACCGCTTAATTGAGGGTGAGACCCCCTGGTCTTTCAATGTCCACAAAATTTAAGTAAATCATAGACTCTGTATATATAAAGGTTGTATCAGAAGGATTGTCCAGAATAATGTCAAATTCGATATCTATGGAGGGCTTGTATTGTCACTTTTCAGCTAAAAATTATCAACATTTTAGGACAAAGGGCACAGGGCAATGGTGAGAGCCCCCTAATTTCTCACTCTTTCTAATATTTTGCAGACATTTAGTCAATAGGTAGATACACACGTTACTAAAAGGAATTTGGATATTAGACTTCCTGTCTTTAATGTTTACGGAGCGCCCAAAATGCCAGTTGAATATTCAAAATAGATAGTGAAAAGTTACCTGAGACCGCTTAAATGAGGGTGAGACCCCCCGGTCTTTCAATGTCCACAAAATTTAAGTAAATCATAGACTCTGTATATATAAAGGTTGTATCAGAAGGATTGCCCAGAATAATGTCATATTCGATATCTATGGAGGGCTTGTATTGTCATTTTTCAGCTAAAAATTATCAAAATTTTAGTACAAAGGGCACAGGGCAATGGTAGGAGCCCCCTAATTGCTTAATCTTTCTAATATTATGCAGACATTTAGTCAATAGGTAGATACACACGTGACTAAAAGAAATTTGGGTATACTTCCTGTCTTTAATGTTTACGGAGCACCCAAAGTGCCAGTTGGATATTCAAAATAGATAGTGAAAAGCGACCTGAGACCGCTTAAATGAGGGTGAGACCCCCTGGTCTTTCAATGTTCTCCAAATTTAAGTAAATCATAGATTCTGTATATATAAAGGTTGCATCAGAAGGATTGTCCAGAATAATGTCATATTCGATATCTATGGAGGGCTTGTATTGTCACTTTTCAGCTAAAAATTATCCAAATTTTAGGACAAAGGGCACAGGGCAATGGTGAGAGCCCCTAATTGTTCAACCTTTCTAATATTATGCAGACATTTAGTCAATAGGTAGATACACACGTGACTAAAAGGAATTTGGGTTAGACTTCCTTTGTCTGTGTAAACGGAGCGCCCAAAGTGCCAGTTGGATATTCAAAATATTTAGTGAAAAGCTACCTGAGACCGCTTAAATGAGAGTGAGACCCTCCCTGGTCTTTCAATGTCCACAAAATTTAAGTAAATCATAGATTCTGTATATATAAAGGTTGCATCAGAAGGATTGCCCAGAATAATGTCATATTCGATATCTATGGAGGGCTTGTATTGTCACTTTTCAGCTAAAAATTATCAAAATTTTAGGACAAAGGGCACAGGACTATGGTGAGAGCCTCCTAATTGCTCAATCTTTCTAATATTATGCAGACATTTAGTCAATAGGTAGATACACACGTGAATAAAAGTAATTTGGATAGACTTCCTGTCTTTAATGTTTACGGAGCGCCCAAAGTGCCAGTTGGATATTCAAAATAGATAGTGAAAAGCTACCTGAGACCGCTTAAATGAGGGTGAGACCCCCTGGTCTTTCAATGTCCACAAAATTTAAGTAAATCATAGACTCTGTATATATAAAGGTTGTATCAGAAGGATTGCCCAGAATAATGTCATATTCGATATCTATGGAGGGCTTGTATTGTCACTTTTCAGCTAAAAATTATCAAAATTTTAGGACAAAGGGCACAGGGCAATGGTGAGAGCCCCCTAATTTCTCACTCTTTCTAATATTTTGCAGACATTTAGTCAATAGGTAGATACACACGTGACTAAAAGGAATTTGGATAGACTTCCTGTCTTTAATGTATACGGAGCGCCCAAAGTGCCAGTTGAATATTCAAAATAGATAGTGAAAAGCTACCTGAGACCGCTTAAATGAGGGTGAGACCCCCCGGTCTTTCAATGTCCACAAAATTTAAGTAAATCATAGACTCTGTATATATAAAGGTTGTATCAGAAGGATTGCCCAGAATAATGTCATATTCGATATCTATGGAGGGCTTGTATTGTCACTTTTCAGCTAAAAATTATCCAAATTTTAGGACAAAGGGCACAGGGCAATGGTGGGAGTCCCCTAATTGCTTAATCTTTCTAATATTATGCAGACATTTAGTCAATAGGTAGATACACACGTGACAAAAAGGAATTTGGGTATACTTCCTGTCTTTAATGTTTACGGAGCACCCAAAGTGCCAGTTGGATATTCAAAATAGATAGTGAAAAGCGATCTGAGACCGCTTAAATGAGGATGAGACCCCCTGGTCTTTCAATGTCCACAAAATTTAAGTAAATGATAGACTCTGTATATATAAAGGTTGAATCAGAAGGATTATCCAGAATAATGTCATATTCGATATCTATGGAGGGCTTGTATTGTCACTTTTCAGCTAAAAATTATCAAAATTTTAGGACAAAGGGCACAGGGCAATGGTGAGAGCCCCCTAATTGTTCAACCTTTCTAATATTATGCAGACATTTAGTCAATAGGTAGATACACACGTGACTAAAAGGAATTTGGGTAGACCTCCTGTCTCTATGTTAACGGAGCGCCCAAAGTGCCAGTTGGATATTCAAAATAGATAGTGAAAAGCTACCTGAGACCGCTTAAATGAGGGTGAGACCCCTGGTCTTTCAATGTCCACAAAATTTAAATAAATCATAGACTCTGATTATATAAAGGTTGTATCAGAAGGATTGCCCAGAATAATGTCATATTCGATATCTATGGAGGGCTTGTATTGTCACTTTTCAGCTAAAAATTATCAAAATTTTAAGACAAAGGGCACAGGGCAATGGTGAGAGCCCCCTAATTGCTCAATCTTTCTAATATTATGCAGACATTTAGTCAATAGGTAGATACACACGTGACTAAAAGGAATTTGGGTTAGACTTCCTGTCTTCAATGTTTACGGAGCGCTGAAAGTGCCAGTTGGATATTCAAAATAGAAAGTGAAAAGCTACCTGAGACCGCTTAAATGAGGGTGAGACCCCCCTGGTTTTTCAATGTCCACAAAATGTTAGTAAATCATAGACTCTGTATATATAAAGGTTGTATCAGAAGGATTGCCCAGAATAATGTCATATTTGATATCTATGGAGGGCTTGTATTGTCACTTTTCAGCTAAAAATTATCAAAATTTTAGGACAAAGGGCACAGGGCAATGGTGAGAGCCCCCTTATTGCTCAATCTTTCTAATATTATGCAGACATTTAGTCATTAATAGATGCACACATTAATAAAAGGAACTTGAGTAGACTTCCTGTCTTTTATGTTTACGGAGCGCCCAAAGTGCCAACTGGATATTCAAAATATTTAGTGAAAAGCTACCTGAGACCGCTTAAATGATGATGAGACCCCCCTGGTCTTTCAATTTCCATTAAATTCAACCAAATCATAGATTTTATATATATAAAGATTGTATCAAAAGTGGAATGTTCTTGAACGGACTGTTTGCTGCAGATCAGATCAGACCAGAACCCTAGGCCTAGTAGAATCGATGACCTAGTTTAAAATACAAACCGTCACTATAGGTTGAAGGGAAAATATACAGACCTTTATCACACACCTTCACACAGCTCACACAACCACCCCTTTTGATGTAAAATCCAGGTCCAAATGCATTGTTGATCGCTATTTCACACAGACAACTTAGGGCTCCAACACCTCATGCTGACATGAATTGTGTTCGCCAACATAGGAAAGGCTCGCATTGCCCTTTCCGCTAACATGGATAGGAATCCACTTTCTTTTTGAATGTTTTTCTTCAATTGGTTAGTGCTTTTTTCCACTAGAACCATTTTGTAGAAGCTTGGTGATCTTTTCAATCTGTCGCGGGGTAAACAACATCTTGTGTTCACCATGCAGGTTTGTGTGGGATAAACGAATGGTGACCGGGAAACCTTTTTTGTCTGCTCTCTGTAATATTTAGATTGACCTTTTATAAAGTTCAAACCGTATTTCAATAGACTATTTATTCAAGCCTCGCGAAGATGGAAGCGGATGGTGAGATGTTCTCTGTGGAGATTGTGGAGGATCGCCGTCTGGATTGGTGAGGTATGTCTGCATGCGATTGATGGTTCTCAAGATCACGGGTAAGAACACCATATTTTTTGGGGGTTTGAATGATCTTTACCCCGGAATCGATTGCAGGGGGGGGGGAAGCTTCAGATAGTGTACTGTTGGGATCCGTGTATGTAGCTGCTATTGATGATGCCACTGTTCACCAGGATGCTGTTGATGCTTCTGATGCTAACAATGTCTTCACCCTCTTTGTAACATTTGTTGCCCGATCAAATGTGTAGAGCTGTCGCTTAAAAACCAATGTGGTGTCCGATTCCTTAAATTGTAGTTGGGGGAGGGGGTTGAACAGAGTAAAAATGCGACTGTCGTTTCTAGAGACAAGGATGGAAAACCCTTGTTTTAGGTCTGTGTTGTGGACGATTTGCTGCAACAGTGTGGTGTCCATTTATTTATTAAAACACGACGTTCAACTACTGACCGAACGATTCGAACTGGATGCCTAGGACTCCTACGGAGATTGGAAGTGCAAATGCTTCGGTGTTGGCGGGAATATAACGCTCGAATTCCGCTCGAATTTGGATGTCCGCTCGGACTGATGACTTACATCGATGACCAACAGCGGCTATATGTCAATGAAATCAGAGGGGTTGACATCACCGTTACTAAGGAGGGTGTCAATGTTGTAGAATTTTTTCTGAAGTCTACATCCTCCTTGAACACTATGGCAACCTTGTTTTCTGAAAAAAAACCGGCATTAAAGTCTACGGCTGAGTAGCGTTCAGCTTTGAGGGTGACATGGATATTTTGCAATCGACAGCGATTGAACACGGAAGCATTATTGGTTTTGTCATTATCTCTGTCGGTTTGAAAGGCAACGATAATATATCTTGGCTTTTCGCGACCACTATTGGCAGCTAGGCGGCAGTTAAACTGTGAGGCTTGGAGAACGACTATGAAATCACACTGTCTCATGCGAAATCCACAGAGGATCGTGGATTTTTTCTGGATGGTTTTGTACAGTTGCATCTTGTTTTCGTCTGCAGGAGTGACGCTCCAGAGTTGGTAAGTAAGGCGCCGGCTTAAGGTTCGAATTCGTGAACCTAGTATTAATATTTTTGAAGACTTTCATCGAAGGTCAACCCTTCTGTGATTGTAAGGATGTCAGACATTATGTATTTATTTATAGCATTGGAGGAAGTTGGGATGGTACCGATGCCACGACCAGAGATGAAATTGTTTAACTGGGTTTGGTTGTTGGGCTTTCTGCGTTTAACACTGAGCTGTTGATTGGGCTTGCTGCGTTGGTCAATGGGTTTTCGAGTGCGGGTCACTTTGTCAACGACATGGTTGACGACTACCACCTACCTCTCCTATCATGGCTGCATTGGTGGCAGTGCTCATAGGCCTACTTTTCAATGTCTTGGCAGCAGAGGAGGTGAACATGCGACCAGCGATACTGGTGATAGTGTCAAAAAAACTTCTACCACCGTATGCATACTTTCAAACAAAACCTTTCTTAATTGAGGATATTACGATGGAGTTGCTTATATTCCTTGATGCTGATGTGTTCACCTTTCTTTATGGCATCGATGATCGCCATAATCGCGTTGCGCACACCATTGTTTCCAGCACGGTATGCAGTGTTGCACAGATCCAAGCAAAAAAGGAGCTGGTCAAAGTCGGAGGGTAGAAACACGGTTTGAAGTCCGCTACAATGCTTATCTTGCTTTAGATGTGAGACACAATCTTCGTCCACTTAGATCTTTATCGCCTTAGGGTTCTCGAGAGGGTTAATTGCCTTGATACATGCACCGGAACTGTGCAGGATCTCTGCATAGTCGACAAGGTCTTAAAAACTTCGGACTCGAAAGATTCTGATTTCTTTTTCACCATGAGTTCCCAGAGGTTAAGGGTTCCTTTAATTTGTACCTCACACCATCCACGAAAATATCATCGTCGTCAGAAGTAACTGGTTAGCTTCCGATGAAGAGATCGCGATCCAAAGGTGTGGTCGGCGAAGGATCGTTACTGATCTGCAAATACTGCTGTGCTCGAAGTCCGAGGATGGTGTCTATAGGTGGTGCAATGGATAGTGGGTAGTCAAACTTGGGCGGTGGAGGCTGGAGGGCTGTCACTGCTGCAGGAAGTTAAACGATCGTTTAGGTGATCGGTGAAGCTGCCTCTCGCTGAGCCTCAACCACAGGCTTAACACCTTGGAAAGGTCAGGGTTGAGTCCAATCTTCTCCAGGCGATGCTGCATGTTACTGGCTTGAATCTTCCGCTTGATCTCTTGCAACTCCTTGGCGAGCGCCTCACACTGTTTCGGGTCTGTAATCTTTATAAACGTTCATTTATTTAAAGCGTTGACGTGAACCTTCCTAAGTGAAGGTTTGAATACCTGTAAGCGTTTGTTTGAACGCCCCTAAGCGTTGGTTTGAACAGTTGTACCTTTCCTGAAACTATAGGCATATATCTATCGAAAGGTTAAAAAAACACACATGCATTTTTGCTCGTTTTTCCATAATTTGAATTGAAAAGGTCGAGCTATAAATATTTGTTGATAAACACTACAATAATTTATGGACCTATGGGTGGTACGGATAGAAAAATACGGACTGTCAAACAGATACATACCATATAAAACATGCTAAAAACAATCTAAATGTTCATATAACCCCACTAAGGAGGCTATATTATTCTTCAATTATCTAAAAATGTATTTCATTGTACAAAAACTTTCATATTTAAAAAATTCACCATGGCCATAATGCGATACTAAACTTCTATTAAACTGTGTATTGCTACAGAACCTTATCGTTTTTGATTTCAACCTTATCGGTAAATCAAAGCACTCAAAGTCCGCGTACACTACGAAAGGGACTCTCATCGGATGGGTGTTGTTGACAAAAGTCAGCTGGTATGTCCCTTCTTTGGGCAGCTCTGATCTTGGCTGCCTTGTGGTTGACGCAACACTCTTTGTTGGTTTTCAGAACTTCCTTGCTATAAACGTGGTTTAAGCACATGTAGCCTTGGATCAGCAGTAAGTTGAGTTCTCTCTCCCGCTGTTCACCAATGTTTGAAATGTGCAGCGGGTATACTTCACTATCATCTATTCTAAATCAAGGGTTAATCTACCCTTCTCAAGGGTTTCAAGCAAGTCCGTGGTTGAAGGGAAAATCTGGTTTCCCGAGTGAAAGTATCCCACGTTCTCATCATCCATCTTACCTGTTGGGTTAATCTTCACAGTGCAGCATCACATTGACTTGTTATCCTTTCAATGCCCAATCGTCTATAAGTTCCACTCTTGACATCTGAGAGACCTCAAGGAAGGTCTGTCCCTCCATGTCAATAATAGTGGTCATCTTTCAGGTAGTAAATACATCTTTAAAGGCTTTCTTCAGTGGATGTACCTCAATTTTAACCCCAATGATTTCCTATATTCTCTGATCTGTTCCTGTAACTTATCCAGTAGTCGATCTTTCGACATCCTGCTAACCTCTATCAACTCATGCTGTTTGGCTTGGGTGATAATATCCTTCCTAGTATAGGGTTAGAACAACGCTAAAAAAAATGTTGGTCTTCGTTCCGATCAACTGATCCAACTGATCCTTCCTCATCCGGGAGGAACATCGGCGGTGGTTCATTTTGGCAATACCACTCAGGGCTTTGACGTTTTCAACAACTAATTCCAGCTATTAATAGTTATTGGATCGATGTCTTAATCTTTATAACAATCCAAAATAAAATCAATTTGTTTCACCCAAAACCAATATCCACGATTAAACGGTTTTTAGACCCAGCTTTTGATCTTTCGATCCTATCGTCCATATCGAAAAATATAAAATTCGTGGTAATCATACCGGTGCGCCTGTTTTTTTTTCATCCCATAGCTCACAATTTGCCGAGCTCAATCGGTCTCTCTCTTTGTCAAGACGGTGGTCAGCTGCTTGTTTAATCTCTCACAACCCCAAGTGGGGATATGGTTGGCCATTTCCAACATAAGGTTATAATTTCTGCCTACCTATTAACTAAATGTCTGCTTAGTAATACAAAGATTGAGAGATTAGATGGCTATCACCATTGCCCTGTGCCCTTTGTCCTAAAATTCTGATAATGATTAGCAGAAAAGTGACAATATAAGCCCTCCATATATATATCGAATATGACAATATTCTGGGAAATCCTTCTAATACAACCTTCATATATACAGAGTCTATGATTTAATTAAATTTTATAGACATTGAAAGACCAGGGGGGTCTCAACCTCATTTAAGCGGTCTCGGGTAGGTTTTCGCTATATATTTTGAATATCCAACTGGCACTTTGGGCGCTCCGTAAACATAGAAGACAGGAAGTGTACCCAAAGTCCTTTTAGTCACGTTTGTATCTACCTATTGACTAAATGTCTGTAAAATAGTAGAAAGATTGAGAGATCAGGGGCTCTCACCATCACCCTGTGCCCTTTGTCCTAAAATTTGGACATTTTTTGACTGAAAAGTGACAATCTTAGCCCTCCGTAGATATTGAAGATGACGTTTTTCTGGAAACTCCATCTAATACAATCTTTATATATACAGAGTCAATGATTTGGTTGAATTTTATGGACATTGAAAGACCAGGGGGTCTCAACCTCATTTAAGCGGTCTCGGGTAGGTTTTCGCTATATATTTTGAATATCCAACTGGCACTTTGGGCGCTCCGTAAACATAGAAGACAGGAAGTGTACCCAAAGTCCTTTTAATCACGTTTGTATCTACCTATTGACTAAATGTCTGTTAAATATTAGAAAGATTGAGAGATCAGGGGGCTCTCACCATCACCCTGTGCCCTTTGTCCTAAAATTTGGACATTTTTTGACTGAATTTTTTTTTTTTTGGCTTTCCATATATATTTCTATTTATAGTTAAAAATATTTCTAGAGTTATTGGTTTTTCTTTTTGTCGTAAGAAACATTATACACAAAAGTACATCTTTGAAGTCGTTTTTATGACAAAACTCTATATTACATACAGACAAATAAGTCGCACGGAAAAGGGTTTATATTCGAGGACAACGAGAAATTGCGACAGCTTGAAAAGGTCATTTAATGATTCCTACGTATCTTCTCAGTCCTTTTGACTATGAAAATCGTGCTTTTTATAATTTCAAGTATTTAATTTCTTATGATTTTTCACTAAATTTTGAATATCAAACTGGCTGCTAGCAGCCGGTTGGATATTGAATATCGAATAACGAATAACGAACCGGCTGCTAACTTCACATACATCTAAAATGTAAAATCACAAAAGTACTGAACTCCGAGGAAAATAAAAAAACCCGGAGAGTCTCTAATCCAATGGCAACATTAAAAGCCCGAACACATTAAACATAAAAGTTGAATAGTGAAATAAACCGAAAGCATCTAAATATTAAGATAAAGTTTACTGTTGCAGAAAAAAATTGTACGTTTACTATCATAAGGAAAATATACATAACTTCAAATTACTAAAAAAATTAACAATATCAGCGCAATGCAAAACAAAATATAGTTTTTAGAATAAAAACAACCTAAATGTTTAGCGTTCTAAAAACTCTTATTACTGAACCAACGATTTGGGAAAATAGTTATATTCCGTTAAAATAAAAAATAAAACAGGAATTTGTGTACGGGGTAATACCACCTTCATTGATAACTTGAGGTGCATCTATGTCATCGAAAACCCTATTAATAATGTCTAGCCGAAATGGTAAACGCTCGTCTGGCATGTATTGGTAGCCCATCGAGTCCTTGGCCTGTTCCTGATTTTAATTTACTCAAAATATTTTGTACCTCTTCTTGGGTTTGTATTTTCAATTTTCTCATTTTTGTCTGTTTCTTTTTGTTCTATAATTTCGCAATTGATTTTCTGTAAATCAGCTTCACGTTTTTCAAAGTGACCTTGTGTTGCTATTATCATGATCGCATACCCGTATTGGAGCTTGTATCACATTTGTGGGCGGGTAATCATTTAGCACATTCTAATTCTGCGCATTGCTAGGGTTCTCAATGGTTTTCCATTTTTTAGATGTAGATTGTTCAGTTACAGTGTTGTTCTGATACTAGTAGAGTGTTCCAAGACTTTACTTTTGTCCATACATCGTTGTTAATGTGTCTGACCATAGAACTTGCAGCTTAAACTGATAGTCAGAATCAGAAATAGAATCAGAATAATTTATTATAGTGTTACATTCCAATATAAAACACAATGAATACATGATAACATAATATGCAATTAAAAATTAAAAATTACAATGAAAATATTGGTACCCAACCAAAATACTGACTTATGAGACACTTTAAAAATATAACATATATTATAAAACAATTAAAACTAATGTACTAAAATATTACTACACACAATACCTTCTTCGATAAAACATGTGATATAAAGTTTAACTAAAAAATGAATTTGTCCTGTAAATCAGATCGTTAAAAGTATCACAAATATCATCAGATTTCTTCATTAAAACATATCTTAAATCTGCATAAAAATCGCACCCTAACAAAAATGTTTTTCATCATAAACACAATTATCTGTACAATATATACAAGTACGCTCATTTAAAGAAATTTTTGGCTTGATGTTTCTACCCGTTACAACTGCCAGTGTTAAACAGTCACTTCTAAAATTTGAAAAAAAAACACGTCCATGCTGCCTGTTACGAACTAATTTTACATAAAAACTAAATTCTAAAACATGTTTATACTCTCTATAAATACGTATTTAATTACAATTACATTAATTTCTGTCATTCAACAATTTTTCAACCCATTCATTTTTATCTTTTTCACAGAGTTTAAATTTGATCTCTTGCAGTTTATGTTTGATGGGAAAAGTATCATTAATAATGGACCAAGTCAGGAATATGGCCATTGTTATACTATAGTTCGTTTCTGTGTGTGTTACATTTTAACGTTGTGTTTTTGTTGTGTAGTTTGTTTCCTTTTATATTTGAGTGTGAATTCACATTACTATAAGACGTGTCACGGTACTTTTCTATCCCAAATTCATGTATTTAGTTTTGATGTTATATTTGTTATTCTCATCGCATTTTGTCTAGTGATTAGTTCGTTTCTGTGTGTGTTACATTTTAATGTTGCTTCGTTGTTCTCCTCTTATATGTAAAGCGTTTACTTCAGTTTTAGTTTGTAACCAGGATTTGTTTTTTTTCTTTCGATTTATGAGTTTCGAACAGCGGTATATACTACTGTTGCCTTTATTTGTCAAAACCAAAAAGTTGTATTCTCTTTATACAGCTTTTATCCCATGACCTAGAACAATCCTTACTCCACACATGAACCTTATATGTAAGTCTTGCATCGTTAGTTTTGCTCACTCTAAGAAAAAGACGAAAAGTTTCCAAAATTTCTGCTGATTTCGTACTTTTAAGTCCCATATCACCATGAATGGCTATATTTGACGCATTGAAAGCACTTCTTAAGAATAACTGACATTCTCTGTTCTGTATAACTTGTACTTCTCTCCAATTTGTACTCCTATATTACAGAACCATAGTATAGAACATGCTCAACTACAGACCTGTATAGTTTCTGAAACACATCATAAGTCATTCCACACACACGAAATAAATTAGCACCTAGCATCCCCTACACCAGGTGTTTAAACAGTCCATTATATTTTGTAAATTCTGCTCACTTGGAGCTATTATCGCAACATCGTCACGTAAAAAAGAATAGAAACATTTAAATTACCAATATCTACACCAGCATTAAGCGGGCGAATATCATCCGCAAGATCGTTAATAGAAATAATAGAAGTGAGAGACAGTTGACAGCCTTGTTTCATAACGTATTGAATCTGCCAAGTTGTTTCCTAATTTTACAGTACTTTGTGTCGCATCGTAAAGATACTGAATT